>JAQPZY010001610.1:2627500-2775000 GCA_029931535.1 Margaritifera margaritifera | reverse complement strand
AATTTTACTGGCATGCACTGATATCGTGATTTTAAATTCATACACTTACATTAAAATAACAAAAATGTAACTTTATTTCGATTCACAGTGTCTAGCTACTCGACTTTGAAAGCATGTCCTATTACCAAAAGGAGACCACTGAGTGCGAATAGGTGAGCACACTGACATAGTTCTATTTATAGTCGAAATCCTTGGTAGTTGATCATCGCTATTTAATGCTGCTGTTATGATGCACTTGTTTTTGGCCATCTGCATTATGTCGGCGGACCGAAGTGAAAATATTGAACCCTCCAGTAGAATATTCAGTAGATTATATTCTCCTTAGAAAATACACATTTGTTTTGCATTTATTTTGAGTACATAGTACTTGTATTATCCAATACACTACTGATAATTGTCTAATGAATAGTCTTATGACTGCTGGGTCATTTAGTCAAACTATTCTTACCTTCCACTAGTCTGACAAAGGTCATGTGATCTGAGCAGTCAGTAGGTGTGGCTTGGAGGATATCCTTCAGTGCTGATTGGATGTCCAACATGTGACGTAAAGGTTGACGTAGAAAGGTGGTCAGAGTGAGTGATCTTCCTTCTGTTAGGATGTTCTGGAAATTAAAGACCTTTATATTTCTTCATTATTTTCTTTCTTTTTTTCCCCCTACTTTTAGGGAAACATTGTCAATTTTCTTAAAAGTCTAGAATAAGTACATGCATATATATTTGTCTGAACGTAGGTAATCATACTATTGTAAAAGTGTAACAAAAGCATATAATTACATAATTTTCCCTCTTGCATACAAATAAAAATTGTATTGAAAAGCATAAATGCTTTATGATACTAACGTTACAAAAAATATTCTCCAGGGCAAAGAATCTCCCTTGTCCAGCAGACAACACAAGTTACGGAATTACTGAAAATGCGGATGCAACGATGTCATGTGACAAACTGGGCTAATGAATAAATGAGTAGCCCAGACCTAGAATCCTGTTAGCCTTTGGTCCTGACACAAGATTTTGTTGGACACTGTAACTTTACATACCTTAGAAAACTGTTGGAACTCCTCTGATCGCAGTAGGCAGGATAGAATCATGTTGGCATCAGCTGTACCTTGGGCATAGTGAGTGTAGGCCTGGCCTAGCAAGTGAAGCTAGCATGAGAAAAAATGCGAGTCTTTACTTTCGATTCATTACTGCACTGATTCGGTTAATGCATGTGTTAACTGTATGTACGTGTGTATGTATGTATGTATGTATGTATGTATGTATGTATGTATGTATGTATGCATGCATGCATGTATGTATTTTTGTAACCCCCTTTTATGTAGTAGTTTTGATATTCTAAAAACTTAAATCTTCAAATCCAAAAAATGAATTTCATACATCACCAACTAGAATTTAATCATATCAGAAATCGAACTTTCATATTTTATTACCGTATGATTTATAATATACAATTATTTGCATTTTGTTTTCTAGTGTATCAACCATTCAGTGGGAGATGCTCAATTTTGTATAGAAAAATTATCAGATTTAAGAAAATAAACACGTGTCATCTCATGCATTTTAACAGTTAGCAATACAATATGTGCTATTTAGCAATACAATGTGCAATTTAGCAATACAATATCTGCTATTTAGCAACACAATATGTGCTATTTAGCAATACAATATTTGCTATTTCGCAATACAATATGTGCTATTTAGCAAAACAATATGTGCTATTTAGCAATACAATATGTGCTATTTAGCAAATAAATAGTTCCAGCATGCCTTGGAAATAAGTGCCGAGGACACGTGACGTTTGATTCTAATTAACTAAATCATCAGCTGTACTTGAGACAAATAAATATAAAATGTATACGTCAAAATATCGAAGACGTAAGTTTTACACATTTTTCCTAAAACAACAAAAATAAAAAAAATATATATAAAAAGATCTTTCCAAACAGCATACTCAATATCAACGACACTAGCAGCAATCCATTCAAGAAAAAAATAATTTCAAGACGGAACTTAACAAATCAAATGTACGTACCTATGTATGTATGTACATGAATCTTTATTTACCTTGGACAGATAGATCATCCCAATGGAGCTAAGGGAGTTCTGATTTTCGCTGTAGCCTGATGTGTCCGTGTCATGACATGACGTCAGCAGCATGTTGTCCTGCATCTGACGTACCTGGTACTCCGATATTGTCACCAGCTGAAATAAATAAATAAATAAATACGGAAATGGTAAAATTATGTATGATCTGTTTTAAAGCAAATATTATTTTCACTGTCGTTTGATCTGGCTACTTGCCTGTCAACCAACTACACCTTGTGTCAGGGCCTGATTAAGGCTTTGGGGGGCCCGGGGTACTTAAGATAGGGGGTCCTTGTGGATCTACAAAATACACCCTAAAAGCAGTCCTTAAACTGTCCTTTATACGTGTATAATTATTATAGCTATATTAGACTGTCCTTTATACGTGTATAATTATTATATCTGTATTAGACTGTCCTTTATACGTGTATAATTATTATAGCTATATTAGACTGTCCTTTATACGTGTATAATTATTATAGCTATATTAGACTGTCCTTTATACGTGTATAATTATTATATCTGTATTAGACTGTCCTTTATACGTGTATAATTATTATAGCTATATTAGACTGTCCTTTATACGTGTATAATTATTATAGCTATATTAGACTGTCCTTTATACGTGTATAATTATTATATCTGTATTAGACTGTCCTTTATACGTGTATAATTATTATATCTGTATTAGACTGTCCTTTATACGTGTATAATTATTATAGCTATATTAGACTGTCCTTTATACGTGTATAATTATTATATCTATATTAGACTGTCCTTTATACGTGTATAATTATTATAGCTATATTAGACTGTCCTTTATACGTGTATAATTATTATATCTGTATTAGACTGTCCTTTATACGTGTATAATTATTATAGCTATATTAGACTGTCCTTTATACGTGTATAATTATTATAGCTATATTAGTCTGTCCCTTATACGTGTATAATTATTATATTTATATTAGACTGTCCTTTACACGTGTATAATTATTATATTTATATTAGACTGTCCTTTACACGTGTATAATTATTATATTTATATTAGACTGTCCTTTACACGTGTATAATTATTATATTTATATTAGACTGTCCTTTACACGTGTATAATTATTATATTTATATTAGACTGTCCTTTACACGTGTATAATTATTATATTTATATTAGACTGTCCTTTACACGTGTATAATTATTTTATTTATATTAGACTGTCCTTTATATGTGTATAATTATTATATTTATATTAGACTGTCCTTTATACGTGTATAATTATTATATTTATATTAGACTGTCCTTTATACGTGTATAATTATTATCTTTATATTAGACTGTCCTTTATACGTGTATAATTATTATGTCTATATTAGACTGTCCTTTATACGTGTATAATTATTATATCTATATTAGACTGTCCTTTATACGTGTATAATTATTATATTTATATTAGACTGTCCTTTATACGTGTATAATTATTGTATCTATATCACGCTGTCCTTTATACGTGTATAATTATTATGTCTATATTAGACTGTCCTTTATACGTGTATAATTATTATATCTATATTAGACTGTCCTTTATACGTGTATAATTATTATATTTATATTAGACTGTCCTTTATACGTGTATAATTATTATATCTATATCACGCTGTCCTTTATACGTGTATAATTATTATGTCTATATTAGACTGTCCTTTATACGTGTATAATTATTATATCTATATTAGACTGTCCTTTATACGTGTATAATTATTATAGCTATATCAGGCTAAGTATTAGACGGTTTAGACCTATATAAGGTTCATTTAAACACATGTAATTTTATCCACGGCAACCAGGGGAGTCCACATGACTAGGGCAGCCAGGGGCACGTGATCTCCGTCCCCCCCCCCCCCCTTGTCCGGCCCCCGTGTCTCCTTGGATGCATGTACATCAACCCGTCTTTACTTAAAGAATTATTTTAATCTTTTAGGAATCTAATTTTTCTTAACCTTTACCATTTTTAACTTGTATTATTAACCAGGCATTATTTAGCCAGGATTTTGTAGATTTGCCTGTAAGCCCTACACATACTTATACATCTACCTGTTATTTATTTTTTATGGAGGAGGGGGGGGGGACTATTTCTCAAATCAGTTTTCATTTTAATATTTCATTCAAAGTTTGGTGTCATTTTTACTAGGGTGTAACGGGGGTGGGGGTGGGGGGGGGGGAGATTGAGAAGATAAAGGAGAATACACTGATAAACAGGTCATCTGATCACTTATAATACTCACTTTCTCAATATTCTGGAAGAGCGTCTCATACTGAGTCTGGCTGAGTATACAGTGACGTAACGGCCTTGAGTACTGCTGCATCCCATGATGCATCAGTTCTACAAAATCCATATCATGGTTCAACAATCTGTTGACAGCGTTCTGGCAATGTTTGTCGAGAGTCTGAAGGTAGACAATGATTCACAATGAATACAGTCCTTCATAATGTCGTATAATCCACTTTTCAAAAGAATTATTTTTCTTTCACTACCTACCACCCATCAATCTTCAGTCATTACTACAACCAAGCACTCATTTATTTCATCTTGCGCTTGTTTATGTACCACCATCCATATGAGTCTTTAATCTTGAGTAACAGATTTAATCTTGAATCTTCTAACTTGAATTTGATTATACAGTTACTTCTAAATTCCATACGAATCTTGAAGTGTGAAACGCGTGAAGTCATATATGAAGAAATCGACAAAACAATGAAACACGAGAATAGAAACTCCGCAAAGTCTATGAAAAAGCACAAAGTCTTCTCGAAGGACATATCTATAATTTCCCATCACCAACTATCAGCACTATAATACATTAAGTTTCATAACCCTTTACAAGCACAGTGATACAACAGATCGAGTCAAACGAAATTCTCTTTTCAAAATATGTTGAGACTAAGTCTGGAAGTGGACTTAAAACGCGTGAAGAACTTGACAACAGGGGGGCTTACGTAGCCAGAATCTCGCAGCAAAGGCTGGGCCAAGTCTTCTGTTGGACGGGAAACGTGTCCAGAGTCTTCCTCATCAGAGTGGTCTCTCTTGAGTCTGTGTTTCCTTGGCAGCGCCTCGAGGAGTAAGGAAGTGTGTCTGATGAGCTCCAAGGTAACCATGCTTCCACTGTTTCTGTAATGTAAAAAAAAAAAAAAAAAACAAAAACGAAAACGTCATATTTGAGCATAAATTGAGTGAAAGTATTATTATTAGTATTGTTATTATTAAAACAAAGTTAACAAGAACAGATCCTGAATACAGGCACAGTTCCCGTGTTTTTCAAAACCGAACACTGTCATTTAGGATTTATGGGATTGCGAACTACTTGCTAGAAATATTTACGTCTGAAACTGAGGACTTTTACAACTTGCAGGAACTACCCGAAGTTAAAAGAGTTTGACAACGGAACCGGAGTAAAAGAGTCAAGTGTGTGAAAAGTTTTGTTGCACTCTTAGCAAGCATAGTCCGCCCAGCTTGTCGGGGTTGGAATAATATACACAGCTGTGTAGTGGATCGACAGATAGAGGCGATGTTGCAGTGTGCAATACCTGTAATAAATCTGATCATAGTGGACTGTCATTATTTCTGTGAAAAGAAAAGTAACACATACTTTACAAGCTTAGCCACGCTGGTTGACGTAGATCTCGATACGTTTATACCGTTTACTCGAATGATGACGTCTTTTTCCTTCAGGCCAGTCTCCGAAGCACGCGAGCCTGAAAATATTAATTATCGATTACACAATAAAAGCTTTCAACATACATGTACTGGATGAAGTGAATATAGCATACATGACTAACCTTCTAATAATATGTATATAAAGCAGCAACTTAGTATACATGACTAACCTTCTAATAATATGTGTATAGTGCAGCAACTTAGTATACATGACTAACCTTCTACTAATATGTGTATAAAGCAGCAATATAGCATACATGACTAACCTTCTAATAATATGTGTATAGAGCAGCAATATAGTATACATGACTAACCATCTAATAATATGTGTATAGAGCAGCAACATAGGATACATGACTAACCATCTAATAATATGTGTATAGAGCAGCAATATAGTATACATGACTAACCTTCTAATAATATGTGTATAGAGCAGCAAACGAAATTCAATGAGACTATTAGAAGTTGGAATAGGTCACACATTAGAAGTTGGAATAGGTCACACAATTATTTATTAAAAACCTGATAATTTGGAAACATAAAGTGTAGCTATACAGAATTCGTTAAGAATATAAAATGATCCAATACTGAAGTAGATACAATCTGGTATCTATCAACTTAAATTTTGACTGAATTTTGATAGAGTCGAACACTCCCTGACTGCGGTGGGCAGATGGACACATGTACAGGCTGACAAATGGTTCGTAAAACTGTCAACATTCTCCAAAAATGATGTTCGATTCCACCAGGATACAGAAAAAATTTTACCGACCCCAACAAACGGACATTATACTTTTATCACACACACACCCCTTCCTTTGAAAGAATCGGTCATAAAGTTCTGAGCCCGAAACTGAAAAAAAATTAAAATAATTTAAAATCTTGAAAATCTCAGAATTTTTTCAAGTATGGTTTCTCTAACAGCATGTCAAATTTAAATAAAGTAGCTGCATATTTTGTCAACATAATTTTGGGGTTTAGAGCCAGAGCTTGATTTTCGTATTCAAATTGTTGTAATAATCAGAAACCAGAATTTAACCAAGAGAACCTTGCCCTTGACTGCCCTAATGGATATCTATGTAGACAGACATACACAGATAACGTTTATAGTACCTCTATCAACTCTTCCTACTTTAACAGGACAGGATTCCACAAGGGTGAAGCCAAAGCCTCCCCTTCCTCTGTGCACCGTCAGTTCCAACTGCTCGACCCCCATAATGTCCTTATTGATAGCCGGTATCACTGGAGGCAAGGAAGCACCTTTAGAGAAACAAAATACAAAGTCACAAATAATGTGCATCCATCTAAAATCTGAAAGAAACCCTTGGATCAGCAAGAAATTCATCTCAGTTAACTTGTTTTGTTAAATTTATTTCTTTTCCATCTTTTAATCCTTAGCCATGACTACTGAAAAAAAACAATCTATTTTTGCGACATCTATAAATTATTATCGATTGATATCTTTCAATTATTAGATCTCAGGGGAAAAATGCCATTGTCTGGTAAACGTGTATTATTTTTTTTATATATTAAAAGGTACTTGTATGGAGCACGTAATTATGACTTCTTATGGTACCAGCTTAATCATTTTTCATTCACATGAGAGAGATAGTATGAGATATTGTACACTCCTTATTGTCATTCGCATACTTCCTTGCTTTCTCCCACTCCCTGCCTCTCTCTATTCCTCTCCCCCTCTCTCCCTCTCTGTATACACTCAAGCACGCACATAATATATACATACACACGAATTATATATTAGATTGATTGATCGATACTCACGTCTGTTGATGGTTGCCAGAAGCTTGTCCTTTGTAGCAATCTGCAGGTGTTTCGTCCGTCCTACCGCCTCAGTTAGAAGGTAGTACCAGCCCTTCACAGCCTGCAATAGATAGAATAAAAAAATAATTGAGATAACAAAAGTAAAGAAAAAAAAAACACCAAACAAAACCGTCCAAATCAATGGCATATCATTATAATCTCATATTGATCTTTGTATTTGTTGTTGTTTATTTTTTATTTAGTACTTGCGAAATAGCAACAGGTAAATAATTCCGAATTTGCTTTGAAATATTCGATCCGCTTTATTCCTTGTTTGAATCCAACAATTCAGTGAAGCAAACTCACTTAATGCACACAGTTCAAAAATATGTTTTCCTTGTTTTTCATTTGAAGAGAGAGAGAGAGAGAGAGAGAGAGAGAGAGAGAGAGAGAGAGAGAGAGAGAGAGAGAGAGAGCACGAATCCAATGATAGATGATAGGGGCACTTAATTATGACATAACAGTAAGTAGATATAAAAAATGCTTTGGTCGTCTTTTTAAACTGTGAACATGAACGAAATATTTACCTTCTTTAGTTTCGTGAGACGAGCAACTCCAAATGATGTGCAGCCCAAAAATTCATTCAACCTGAAATTGGATAAAGAAATAAATGAGAATTATCTTGATGATTATTTTAATATTATTCCTATAATAATAATAATAATAATAATAATAATAATAATAATAATAATAATATTAACAATAATAATAACAATAATAATAATAAAAGCGCAAAACTGAAAACATATTAAAATATTATTATTATTATTATCATTATTTATATTATTATTATCATTATTTATATTATTATTGTCATTATTATTATTATTATTTTTATATTATTATATTATTTGCAATTTTATTATAACTGCGATTATTATTATTATTATCTTATTATTATCATTATTTACAGTTGTATTATTATTATTATTGTTAATATATATTGTTGTTGATATATTATTATTAACATTATTATTAACATTATTAACATAATATATTATTATTATTATTAACATAATATATTATCATTATTATTAACATCATTATTAACATTATTATTAACATAATACATTATTATTATTATTATTATTATTATTATTATTAACATAATACATTATTATTATTATTATTATTATTAACATAATATATTATTATTATTATTATTATTATTATTATTAACATAATATATTATTATTATTATTAACATAATATATTATTATTATTATTATTATTATTATTATTATTATTATTTCTAAATGGTCTTCAGGGTACTATTGCAGATGAGTCTAGGGGGATATCACTAGAAACAATAGAAGCGTTCATATTGTTGTATGCCGATGATTTAATACTATTCTCAGATACAGTGTTTCAGAGCCAGAAAATGTTAAACATATTGAGAAAGTATTGCTCTCGATGGAAAACACGAATTGTTGTATTCCGATGGGGCTATCTACGTAGCTACGAGAAATTGTACTTTGGTCCAACAGAAATTGCAACTGAAACATACTATAAATATTTGGGCTGCATATTCTCCTGAAAATATTTTTGGTACACGTGTCAGAAAACTCTGGCCTGTCAAGCAGCAAAAGCGATACACACACTGAAAAGTAGTTTATCTAAATTTGGCAATTTACCCGTACATACCCTGTTTCACATATTTGACACAAAAGTTTTACCTATTTTTTTAAACTTTGGATGCGAAATATGGGACTTCCATGAAGCCCCTGATATAGAAAAGGTGCACACTGAGTTTTGTAAATTTATAATGGGTCTGTCAACAAACACACCACATGCTTTTGTATATCATGAATTAAGGAGAATGCATTTAAAAAACGTTTGATATGTTCGAATTCTTAAGTATTGGTTTCGGATTCTAAATATGCCAAATAGCAGAATACTAAGACAATGTTACAATTTGCAATTGAAATGGGGTAAAAATTGTAATTGTTAGGCAAATGATGTAAAAAAAGTATTAAAATATAGATTTCGAAATGTTTGGTTAATACAGGGTGTTACTGATGAACGACTATTTATAGAAATATTTAGACAGCGATGTAAAGATATTTTCATCCAATAACTGGAATGGATAGATTACGTTTTTATAAGTGTATTAAAGGTAACTTTACACGACAAAACTATCTGGATGACCTAGGTGAGTCGTACATAGGTAACCTAATTTGTTGGTTAAGAGCAGGAAATTTACCAGTTAGAGCAAATACAGGAAGGTATGAATATATTCGGTATGAAGATAGAATATGTCTGATATGTAACACAGAAATAGAAAATGAGTATCAATTTGTTGTGACATGTCCTATTTATGTTGAACTAAGTAGAAAGTATATACCATTGAATATTTACAGAAATCCAAACGTCCAAAACTTCTACTCATATATACATCTGACTAACAAGAATTTGTTAATGTCAAATTTATCTAAGTTTATTTGTAAAGTATTGAAATTGGAGAAAGTTCTATGACACTATGTCTTGACAGGTAACTAGGTATGTAATAAACTAGACAGCTATAAGAACCGACTCCATGCTAAGACCCTAGTTAGGAATACCATCATGAATGAATAGTCATGAATTACATAATGTATGTAAATAGTAATGTTATACCATGTACTTATGTCTACAAAATAAAATGATGTACCGTATATTAAATTGTATGTATTTTTGGGACGGTGACCTACAATACGAAATAAAGATTATTATTATTATTATTATTATTATTAATTAACAGTTAAGATAAAGGCTGACAATATCTGCGGGAAAACGAACATAGCAGAATGGATTTTTTAAAATAAAGCTCGTGATCAGAGAAAATTCAAATTAATCAAGATGGTGATGTCAATTATAAAACGAAAGTAACTCCAAAATTCAAACAAATAATCTTTTCGTATTTATTGTGTACGATTCGAGTTATTCCCCTTGGAATGCTACCCACCTGGAGACGGGATCCCGATGCCAAATGGAAATCATAACTCTTTTGTGAAGATCCTCGTCTAGCAACTCACTGTAATACAAATAAATAAATAAATAAATAAATAAATAAACAGCACGTCATTCATCCCATCATAGCCCGTCATTTTTCAAGATAAAAAGTCATTATTTTAAGCCAACAGAAAAGAACAGATCAGAAAGTTTTATTAAATTTATAATCCCATGCTCCTAACAAGCCTTCTAATAAAGGCATAAGGAGGATAAAAAGTAATTGTTTTTTTTATAGTGCTGTTGGAAGGGGGGATGATGGGGCGGGGGCAGGGAGGGGGGTCACGGCACATCAATACTTTCAAGTTATATTCAATATTGTATCGAGGCAAATAGAGTACCGTGCCTTGCCCAAGGACACACCACAGTAACTGATCCGATGGTGGGAATCGAACTCGCACCTTAAAACAGATGTAAGAAGAGCAGCGTGACAATAAACACACAAGCACACACTTTCACACAGTGTCACATGTAAATATTTCCACTTTTTGACCCGATAAGAGTGGGGACAAGATAAAGAAAAAAGAAATGCATCAACTTATGACAGGGTTGTTTGTTTAAGAAAATCATTGACGCGAAGATCTTTTTATTTTACATAGATTTCGGAAGGGTTACGGTTTTATAAATTTGTAATAGCTCGGGTACAGTTATTATGTCAATGCATAAATTTAGTTACAGATGAATGTTTATATCACTGAACGATTACACTCTCTACCAGAATTATAAACTGCATTATAGATAATAACGGTATTTTTTTTTACAGGATTTTCTCATTTTTTTTCTCCTCACATTTTTCTAAGATACTGAGATATGAACGATCGATGAAAAATCAATTCTTTTCTACTATTGATTATAAAATTAATTTTAAAGTTTCTTGCATATTAATACGTCAGACATACCAGTATTGTCGATAAATCATTTTTGCATTAGAATGACATACAGATACTGTCATAAAAACAGTCCTAAATCGCTGTTAAAACGCAAATTTCCTGATGATTGTTGTAATATTGCAGGTTGTTGTAAAGGAGCAAGGTGTTTAATGTCAGCAACTGGCATGGTCAAGGTATGGACAGGTAACGCACTGGTAAGGTATTACCATGGTACTAAGGTATATACACGAGAGGTAGGTGTCAGGCAGTCAAGGGGTGTTTGGTTTTGTGTACAAATTTATCAGTTAGGAACCACATTGTGATATGTGCAACATGGGGCAGAAATCAGAGAGTAGTCAGGCCTGTTTCTGACAGGAAGGGTCTAGACAGGCTCTGATCTGGTGTTTATTGGTGTTACAATAACCTATTAATAACCGTAAAGTGACTTATCCGTGACCATTTTACACTAAACAGCGAAGCATGGAACACTTGAGCACATTGCTGCAATATATGCAACCACCAGCATAGACCACAAACTTATGATAATAAAAAAGTTGTAAAATTAAATCTGTTGGATTTCCTGTTTTTCTTTCTTCGATCTTTTTTTTCGTAAAAATAGGGAAAGTAGCAAAGCAGCAAAATAAACAACAAAATTCTAAGAAAAATAAATTTCCTTAAATATTTATATACATTTTTTTAATTGTAAAAGAAAAATTTATGTAAAACATGCAAAAGAAAGAAAAGTAGGAGGTAAGGGAGGAAATCAGATAGATCTGATAACTTGATAGATGTGGTTTATAAATGTACAAATCAGACCTAACCTTTACGGAAAATGTTCTTACTACCTACAAATACTTATAAATTTAGCTATTAGTGTTTTTAGCTATAATAATAATAATAATAATAATAATAATAATAATAATGCACTCACAATGAAAACTTTTCGTCATACACCGGGTTGTTGCTGTTTGGAACTACATCCGTTCTGCATCTGCATGTTTCCTTTTCATCCGAAATCAAAGAAATCTGAAAAATATATTAGATTAGAAAATAAAATCGTACATACTACATTAGGCAGAAAAAAAGCAACGAAAAAAGAAAAAAAAAAAAAAGAAAGAAAGGAGCGGAAGGAATAAATAAAAAAGATATTTCTTTTCTGTTAAACCTCAATGAGATAATTTATATCAGTTATATAAAATTAATATAATTTTTATTTGTTCAATCTTATAATGCTGCAAAATGCATTTATTTTCACAGAAAGCATTGAAACCGAAGTAAGGACGCAGCATAAACTAAACGTGTACTCAACTTTTGAACAACTCGTTTTAATTTGTGTAATAATTTCCCTACACAAATATACACAAGAATTGTCTTAACGTTTCATTCCGTGTTTATTATATATGCTGAGTATACCTATATAATACAGGCAAATACTAACACGAAGTAAGAGTACATACCAATACAAATGAATCAGCCAAGGTGGACCACTTAGATCCAATATGTCTGGCTTTGACTGCTGCAAAATAAATAAATAAATAAATAAATAAATAAATAAATAAATAAATAAATAAATGTGTGATGATCAAAAGACAAGATTTATTATTGATTACATAAACGAAGCAATGAAAAAAACGTATTGTATTTCCTAATATTACTAAATTTAAGAACTATAGAAATAAACATAGACTTTAAATGTTTAATATATAGAAAGCCACCACCACGCGTATTATAATTATTGCGTATAAACTAAAAAATAATATTTATGATATCAATATGCACAACATAAAGATGTAAAATTATGGTGAAATCATTTAGTATGAAAAGATCTTGAGACTTGTCAGTCATGAAGTTAATAATAAGAGGACAGACATAGCAGTGGTTAAGAATACAATAGCCAGATAGAGTTATGTTTGTGTGTGTGTGAGAGAGAGAGAGAGAGAGAGAGAGAGAGAGAGAGAGAGAGAGAGAGAGAGAGAGAGAGAGAGAGAGAGACTCACAATGAACTGTCAGTAATCCAGAATTCATGTAAACAGCAAGTTTCACTTGACCTGTAAAAATAAGATTAATTACATAGCGGAGATAAAATATATGTGCTTGTTCAAAATAAAAGTTATTATTTTATGCTAGACCGTGAATTACTGGATTTTCTGAGTGAAATAATTGTGATATTTCATTGGAGTTAAAAAATATTTTTTTTTTGTGTTGAAAATATATTTTTTCACTGGCCTGCAATCGACACTGATAACATTATAACTAAGAAATTTCCAGTTGTTTTAAAACGCGTGCGTGGTGTAAAGGTAAATATGATCGAACCGCGTTCAAATCCATCAATGGGCAAATTTTATTTTATTTTATTTTATTTTTTTCTGCTGTTTTACCTTGAATTGGGAAGGAGCATTACGTTACTACTGATTTGTTCTGTGCGAATATACACAACAAACGGTAAACCACTGACATTATCGCGCGGGATACAGTAAGAAATCTGCTACTTCAGTCTGTTATGCAAATTGCTAGACAATACCATGGCTTTTACAATGGTTACCAGGTACTAAACATGCGTCAAGAAAAGAGGACTTATTGTCTATCATAACGAATAACTGCGAGGTACGATTTTATTCTTCTTTCAAAACACGTGCAGCTTTCATTGTGACATCACAGCGTGCAACATTCAGTCATGTTTGTACTAGATCTACGTACTTTAACATTGATTTAGCCGTATGAGGATCGAAATAAAGTGAATAATCGCCATTTAAAGGTATTTGTAATAAAATTCTCAAAAATTGCACCCATTACAGAAATAGTCGGTACTGAATGACCTATATGACTTTTACTTAAACTCGATACTAAAATTATACACAAATGCACTGAACATAAAGAAAGCTACAAACATTTTTAAAACATATGAAATGATCGTTGACAAAGGGGATTATATCCACATTACTATTATATAAGTCGGGGACCGATAGGCCGAGTACGTAATGGGCCGATTTGGGTAGTCCAATTTCGTTATGGGCCGAGAACGTTCGTGGATCGACTATGGGCCGAGTAGTTACAGAATAAAAATTAAAAAACCTCCCCCAACCCCTCCTAACACAAACAAAAAACAACAAGAACAAGAATAACTTAACCAGTGTTTATGACTTATGACAATGAACAGTAGTGAAACAAAACATAAACTGAATTATGCATGGGCAGGAAGTACCATATAATTTTTCAAACTCCTAATTTTATGATGTTTTCTCATAGAATTATACCAAAAAGTGGCTTTTGCACCACATTACTTAGATCTTACAAATTATGATTTGTGCAGCCTTTTGAAAGGTACTGTCGATATGTTCTATTAAAGTCACTAAAAGAAGATGCTTTTGAAATAGATTCGTTCCCGAATTCTCAAAAGCACTTTTTCAGTTTATAAACTCGAACTTGTTCTTAACTCAGCTACAGACTCTTCAATTTTTTATTTCGGGCTTAAATTCAAATTTTCTAAAATGTTGAGACAGTTAGGTCGATGTTACAAAAGAACACTCGTTTAGTATTGTAACTAAATTCTATTCGAAGCCCTCATTATTGCCAACAATAGAAACAAAACTGTTGGACCACGAGATATGCCAACAATAGAAACAAAACTGTTGGACCACGAGATATGCCAACAATAGAAACAAAACTGTTGGACCACGAGATATGCCAACTATAGAAACAAAACTGTTGGACCACGAGATATGCCAACAATAGAAACAAAACTGTTGGACCACGAGATATGCCAACAATAGAAACAAAACTGTTGGACCACGAGGTATGCCAACTATAGAAACAAAACTGTTTGACCACGAGGTATGGCAACTATAGAAACAAAACTGTTGGACCACGAGATATGCCAACTATAGAAACAAAACTGTTGGACCATAAGGTGTGCCAACTATAGAAACAAAACTGTTGGACCATAAGGTGTGCCAACTATAGAAACAAAACTGTTGAACCATAAGGTGTGCCAACTATAGAAACAAAACTGTTGGACCATGAGGTGTGCAGTTTTTTAATAAAAACCTGTGTGAAAAGTACAATAATAATATTTTCTAAGTTGAATTTGATGGAACCTGTTTGGATATCTATTAAATATATCAAAACATATTGTATACCCTCCATCTCCGAAAGGAACTAGAGAATGGATACATACAAAAAAAATAAAACAAATGGAGACTGGAGTGAATGAATGAGTAAATAAATAAATAAATAAATAAATTAATAAATAAATAAATTTTGTAAATTACCTCTTTTGAAGACACCTCTCCTTTTCGGATTCAAATGATTCTCAAATGTGGGTAGCACCATGATGTGAATAGCAGAATACACAGTATTATAGTCAAACCTATAAAGTCCCCAGCTAAAAACTGACCAGATAAATGATACAAAACTTGCTTATATATAGCGGAGAAACAAGCATGGAGGCTTCAAGATCTAATAATTAATGATACCGTTCGATTCGAACTGGAAATTGGTAAACTGTGAAACTTCTGATTAAATAGTCCCAATCCCTTCGGGCCATTTAAAACTAGGTCTGTGATTGATCAATTTATTTTGGACCTTAGTTCTCGTCGTCCAGTACTATTGAAGCAAAACTGAACAGTGCTAGAGGATTAATGTTTTGATTAAATCATTTGAATGCAATGAAAACAAAGCAATCACTGATTGGTGTTGTGATTACTCTTTGTGTTTGCAAATTGAAGGCAACTTAGGTTACCTTTATCACTACCGATTTGTAAAGGTGAAAATCTGAACACCTTTAACATGTCACCAGATCATAAACATAATCTTGTAGCAATCAAGTAAAAGAGTTTTAATTAAACCAGTTAATCCCACACATTCTTATCATGTATGTCTTGCTAAACAATGTGATCATACCATTTAAGAATGCACACACGATGTAGGATATCTGTTTTCCATCATGTACATATATATAATATCATTTATTTTAAAAGTATTAACTATTTTTCAATGTTAAATTACCTTTTTTAGTAGTATGATACAAAATGTTAGATATATATTTGTATATAATTGCAACAATTGTTTTGACCTGCAAAATCAGTCGTGACATTTTCAATTTCTTACAATGTTAATACAAAGAGTATATTTCAGTCGGATTTCTATTTGGTTTTTTTTTTTTTTTTTTTTTTTTTTTTTTGCATTTACTGTTCCTTATGTAATTATAAACGTGAAATAAAGATGTCCTAGCGTTAATGTCAATATATGAACTTAAATGTGAGATGTTATAAAGTTTATTTTACAGGGAATTCTAAAAATGTGTACTGATTCATTTATTTAATAAAACAATTACTAAATGTGAAATAATTATAAAATAGCACACATGTCTGCATTTACGTACTTCAGTTTTCTTGGTAATAACAATTATTATTATTATCATCATATTTTTATTATTATTATTATTATTATTTATTATTATTATCATTTGCTTGACAACATAATTTAAAGAAATAGCTGTATAAATGCCAAAAATAAAATAAAAAAATCTTTATATAAATTATGTATTAGTAAATTTGCATATTCGACAAATATACTGTGTGCATGTTTGTTGCATCTATTATTATTATTATTATTATTATTATCACTTGCTTGACAACAAAATTTAAAGAAATGGCTGTATAAATGCCAAAAAATTACAAAAAAATCTTTATGTTTTAGTAAATTTGTATATTCGACAAATATACTGTGTGCATGTTTGTTGCAGTTATTATTATTATTATTATTATTATTATTATTATTATTATTATTATTATCACTTGCTTGACAACAAAACTTCAGAGGCGGTGGTTTAAAGTGTTTTCAGGCTTGGGTCTTACAGAGATTACCTTCTCGGTTCATACGTTGAATAAATCATTAGTAATTATCGTCTTTAATCTCCCTGTTCAAGAACAAAGCGGTTATCTACAAAGCTCAATGGATTAAAATTCATATCTCAATGTGGAAAGTGTAAGTCAAAACAAATTGATATAAAAATAATGACACAATATTTGAAGAGCTTTGTTGTGAAATTTTCAAGACATATTTGCGTGTTTTATTGCGATTATTATTATTATTATTATTATCACTTGCTTGACACACAACTTCAAAGGCGGTGGTTTAAAGTGTTTTCAGGCTTGGGTCTTACAGAGAAAATCACATACTCGGTTCATAGAGTGAATAAATCATTAGTAATTATCGTCTTTAATCTCCCTGTTTAAGAACAAAGCGGTTATCTTCAAAGCTCAATGGATTACAATTCGTATCTCAGTGGGGAAAGTTTAAGTCAAAACAAATTGATATTTATAACAAAATGATTGCATAACATGTATAGGTCTTTGGTGTGAGATTTTCTAGATACATTGAACTGGAATGTAAATGATTTTAAAATTATCATAGTTCACGATGTTTACATCATTGGATTATTTTTCTAATATATGTAAAATCCATAACTGAACCATCTTTAAACAATGTTATTGTTTTAAATAAAAGGAAAGTTAATTTCGAACATTAAAACCACTAACTAAAGTGCATAGATATAATAAGATCTAAATAATGCGGTCTCGGGGATAAGTTTCTGTTAATATGGTTTGAAAAACGTCTGTGTATTGCAAACATCTTAAATTATTTACATAATGTCCGACTAGAAGACGAGCACAAGTGGACTGAAGGTAGCTGTTTCTTATTTATCTTCAAAAGTAAATGTACATGTCCCTTATCCAAGGCTAGTTAATATGATTCAGTCTTAAATGATAACTAGATGATATATAGATACAGAGACAGACAGATAGACACATAGACAGAGACTTATAGATAGACAGACAGACAGATAGTTATTGAAATAAATGAATACATAAAAAAAATACTTTTTCGGATTCAAATGTTCCTCAGCCGTGATTTGTCCTATTAAAGATCCAATAACATTAAAACAAAGGAAGAGAAAATAGAAACATGTGAGATGCAAGATGTGTTGTTTATTTAATGTTTTAATTAAATCATTTAAATGCAATGAAAACAAAGCAATCACTGATTGGCGTTGTGATTTGTGTTTGCAAATCGAGCGCAACTTAGGTTACCTTTATCACTACCGATTTGTAAAGGTGAAAACCTGAACACCTTTAACCTGTCACCAGGACAAATAAAGGTGTAATAATTAAACCTGTTAATCCTACACAGTCGTATCTTTTTTGTGTTGCTAGACAATATGATGCTAGCATTTAAGAAAGTACATGCGGTATTTTATGTAGGAAATCTGTATTCCATAGTAGCGTTTATATAAATAAATTTTCATGTACATGCTATATTTACTTAAGAAAAGTATAAACTATATTTTAATGTTTTAATTACCGCTTTGTAGGACTTAGTATGATAAAAATGTTACATACTGTTGTAAACCGTATGACATAATTAATTTTTAAAAAATTGTATAAAGAATTTCAATACTTATTTTATTTTGATCTGCAAAATCAGCGCTGCATTGTTTATTTCTGACAATATTATTGTGTTTTGTGTTGAAAACGAATACAAAGAGTATGTTTCTATTATATAACAATTATTCATGGTTGAACATAAACCTGCTTCAGTTTTATTTCTTCTTTCTTTCAATGTTTTCTGTTCTGTCTTTTTTCCCAAGCATTTATTTATATTCCTCATCGCAATGCAAGCCATTTACAAAGTTTGATCAAGGTACATAGTATGTTAGTCATTCAAGTTATTGTGTTGCAATAGTGTTCCTTCTTTCAGTCACTGTGACCTTGACTTTGGACTTTTTTAGTCCCAAATCAATGTTTTTCTTCGTTACCAAAATGTAAACTCCTTAAAAAGTTTGGTAATGTTAAATGGATAACTCTAGCTATTGTGCAGAAATGAAATAGGGAACAGATGGACAGACAGATCTCACCACAAGATGATGCACTCCATCTTATGGCGGGCATATGAAAAAGGGAAGATAACAGGCCTTGTCAAATACTTCAGCAAGAATCCGAGATCAAATAATTTATTGAAAATAGACACTAAAATAGGTACCTTGATATTTCCAGTTGCGTTAAAAAAAATTGAAAGGCCATTAATAACACTTGATTTTCCCGACTTTAAAATTTGTATAGCATGTTGCATATCTTCTTTTGGTTATTTTACCGTCCAGATTTTCATGGAGAATATTAATTGTTTCGTTTAATCTGAAATTTTGACCCATCTCATAATATACATTAAAGAATTCTAAAAACTGGTACCATCCGGTTCGGTTTATTTTTCCATTCAACGTGGTTTTCATACATTTTAAAAGTCTCCAGAAGTTTTTCGAATCTTTCTTTGAAAGTGCTTTTTATAGACTTGCCTTTTCCTTTTATTTGTGAACAAATCCCTAGTCCGTCCCAGCATATATGGCTGGTTAGAACTTTGGAATTGGCCCCACATAAAAAGTCATTTTAAAAGTCAGTATTTATTCAAAAAGAAATTTTTAAAGATTCCAATCAAGATTTGTTGTGAGGTTCCTCTTTTTTAAACCTTATTTCCAAGTTGTCATGTTCTTAGGGTTCTAGTTTCGTATTCACCTCCCTTCAGGTATTGCCTGTTGGTCGAGTTTCCTTTCCTTTCTCAGTAGATTTTTTTTTAAATCAAAGATTTGATTTTTTTTAATAGATTTATTTAAATTTTGAGTTTTTAAATGTTGGTGTCTTCTGTTTATTTTTTATTTGGCATATGAATCAAATTTCTATAGTTTCAATTATTTGAGATTATTTATTTTTGTGAGTGCGTGTTTTTTGCGCTTATTAGTGTTAGATATTAGTATTATTTCATGTTAAGTTTTTGTTTTTGCATATCGTTATACATAGTAAAACATTTATGTTAGATGCTGGTTATACATTTGGTTATACATTTATGTTAGTTGTTGTTATTTGGGTTATTACTATTATTTTTTTTTTCTCCATCATTTCTTCATAGTTTGTTGTAGTGGTGATATGTTCTTTCTTTTCATTTGGTTTGGTTGGTTTAGCCTTGGTGATGTTTCTTCGTCCGTTGAGTAAATGGTTGTATTATAGTCTAATTTGTAATAGTCTATCTCCGGTTCTTCCTTACGCATTTTGGGTTTGTTGTTCCGTTTCCGTTCAAGTTCTCTTTCTTTCCTTTGCAGCTTCTTCCTATTGTTTCTTCCCTTCCCGGCAGGCTCTCTGATCGGTAAATCCTTTCTGCATGTACTTTGTATCTCCGGTGAAGGGTCTGGTGTTTGGAGTATGTTTGAATTTTCCCCCTCTTCTGGCTGTGCTAGTTCTTGATCTTTGTCATAGTTCTCGGTTTCATGTATTTTCTCTTTATGAGTAGTGTTATTCCAAGGGAAAATTGTTAGTTCACTCCCATGTATTTCCGGAGGTGGTTGTGTCTTTTTTATTTCTATTTGAATTTGAATTTCCTGGGCTTGGCACATCTTTGGGCTATGCCCCTTTTCTCCACACTTATAGCATTTTCTATGATGAATACACCCTTTATACAACGACTTCACCTTAAAGCCGTGTATGTAGAAAAAGGGTGTCATCTTCTCTTCAATTCCTGCTCCATAGTAAAGATCCTTTGTCCCGTTTGTATTGTCGGGTAATCCTTGTACATCTCCATCTTTGCTGTTGTCACTTCTATATAAAATTTTTCTTTCATTCTTTTGGTTGTTTCATTTAATGGTATTTCTATTGGAATACCTGATATATGTATATCTACGTACTTGATCTTGATCTATCGTTCCAGGTCCTTTGCCTCCCTTACTATCGGCTTGCACTGTCCAATCTGGATTTCACTCCCGTATCACAATTTCTCTCCTTTTTCCTTCGGATGTATGGTGTAGACACCGTTTCCGTCATACGTGAGGGTTTCTATTTCATCACTTTTGATGTTCTTCTTTGTTAGGGCCTCTAATATTTCTCCATAGGTTGTTGTTTCCTTTGTCACTATTTCTTGAGCTCCTGAGCGTCTGTGCGACACGAGCTTCTTGCTTAGCCCATTTCTCACTATTTTGATATCGAAATACTGTGTCAATGCTTGCATTTCTTCAAGTTGCAGTATTTGTTGAAATTTCCTTCCTTCAGTTAAATTTTAAATTATAGGTGTTAGACTTTAAACTTTTCAATTTTTGTATATTAAACTTTCCTCATTGATACAGTATGTAGACTTCCTTGCCGTTTGCTTGGTTCGTGCATTTTCCTTTGTTCTGTATAGGATGCGTTCGTGCCTTTTCCTTTGTTCTGTATAGGATGCGTTCGTGCCTTTTCCTTTGTTCTGTATAGGATGCGTTCGTGCCTTTTCCTTTGTTCTGGATGCGTTCGTGCCTTTTCCTTTGTTCTGTATAGGATGCGTTCGTGCCTTTTCCTTTGTTCTGTATAGGATGCGTTCGTGCCTTTTCCTATGTTCTGTATAGGATGCGTTCGTGCCTTTTCCTTTGTTCTGTATAGGATGCGTTCGTGCCTTTTCCTTTGTTCTGTATAGGATGCGTTCGTGCCTGGTTATGTTTTTATACATATTACTATTGTGCTTATATAAAGCCAAGCTATCTGTCATATTATTATTTCTGAAGTTTCTAAGTGAATCAAGTGCGCGATCTTTTGCTGCTTTACAGTTTGCATCATACCAGAGTTGTTTGTTGACCGAATTCCAATCACATCTTTTATTGATATAATTTTTATATACTTTCCTCTATCATCGCCTGTGCTGATTCACAAACATTCTCCATGAAATAATTTAAAGCAGTATCGAGTTGATTTTGCTCTGTCATTGTGAGTATAGTATGAGACTGTTCTGATAGTTAGCAGCTGACGTTTTGTCAAATATATTTTTGTGTGTTTCATTCCATATATGTCTCTCTCTTGGAGAAATACTTTCCTTATTTCAGCTGTGAGGGTAATGGAATCAGCTAGACCCACATCTACCATTTGCAATCCTTATTCCAGATAGCTGACAAAATGTCCGTAAATTCTCACCATGGTGATTTAGCTCCTTTCTATCCTTGTTAGCCCTTCCCCCTAAATCTACATCCTTGACATAGACTATATTCTTATTAATGATATTATTACTATCATGTATAATAAAACCAGGTTCTGATGAGGTATAGGCATTGAAATCTCCACCAATAATAAATGTGTGATTTGGATACATAACTCTATAATATCCACCAATTAATAAATGTATTGTTTGGATACATAACTCTATAATATCCACCAATTAATACATGTATGGTTTGGATACATGACTCTATAATATCCACCAATTAATAAATGTATGGTTTGGATACATAACTCTATAATATCCACCAATTAATAAATGTATGATTTGGATACATAACTCTATAATATCCACCAATTAATAAATGTATGATTTGGATACATAACTCTATAATATCCACCAATTAATACATGTATGGTTTGGATACATAACTCTATAATATCCACCAATTAATACATGTATGGCTTGGATACATAACTCTATAATATCCACCAATTAATAAATGTATTGTTTGGATACATAACTCTATAATATCCACCAGTTAATAAATGTATGATTTGGATACATAACTCTATAATATCCACCAATTAATAAATGTATGATTTGGATACATAACTCTATAACATTAACCAATTAAAAAATATATGATTTGGATACATAACTCTATAATATCCACCAATTAATAAATGTATGATTTGGATACACAACTCTATAATATCAACCAATTAATATATGTATTGTTTGGATTCTTAACTATATAATATCCAAAAAATTAATAAACGTATGAATTTAGATTCTTAACTCTATAATATCCACCAATTAATAAATGTATGGTTTGGATACATAACTCTATAATGTTCCGATTCGTTTTCAAGAATGGTAAACAAACCTTCTTCTACAAGTATTGTCGTGTTTCAGGTGACATATATACTGCACCAAAAATTATATCTTCTTGAAGGGTCTGTACAGGAAGGGAGAATTTCAACCTGACAGTATTTTTTTAAAACGTACAGTCAAATTGATATATAAATTATGCCTTACGTGTTCTTTTTACATAGACAGCAATATCTCTAGAATAATGTTTAGCATTAAGCTGTTTATCCATGGCACTTATGTAGTTCGTGAAATCATTTATATCAATGTTATCATGAGCCTAAGTCTCGACCAGTGCAAAAATATAAACATCACGCATAAAATTTATAAAATCACTACAATCCTTGTATACTAGTAGTATAGTGGGACACTTGTGAGACTAACAGGGTGGGTGGGTGGTGGGTGTGGGTCTTAGTGTTAAAAAGGGTAAAAACATTTACGGGGACAAACGGGAGAGTAACATTAGTCCTCCATTTTGAAATGTTTGATAGAAACTGAAATACCATCCCATGCCCACAGGGTAGGATATAAAAGAATTTGTAATAAAAAATAAAATAAAAAATAAATTATGATTATTATTATTATTATTATTTAAAACTATATGTTATGTTGCTGCACACGCCTTGATATTACAGACAATATTACAAAATTCCCTAAACCACAGACCGGAGTTCAGTCAAAACACATCTTGCTTTATCGACAGTCTGAAAGCAAATGACAAAAATCAGGGCATACATTGGGACATTTTTATGTAGCCTATATAAATCGTCTATAATGACTAGACTTTTTCTCCAGCGAGTGTTTTGCTCTAGATTTGAAGACAACAGAGTGCAGAATAGGACGCCTCACACTGTAACATTTTTCTAGGTGATCGTTTTTTTTTGTGTGTGTGTTGAAAATGGTAGATCTAATGTTAGAAATTTTCTCTTGACACATTGCAGTGCCAAATTAGGACTACCCATACCAAGGCAAATATATTTGACATACACAATTATGATTTAAATCTAAATAATTCTATAGGAATCTGAAGTGTGTCTGTCTGTCTGTCTGTCTGTCAGTGTGTGTGTGTTTATGAAACAGAGAGAGAGAGAGAGAGAGGTACGGAGAGTCAATATATAGATAAGTCCCACATCAAAAAGGAGAGATTTTTAGGTTTATGGCTTCAAGATTAATATCTAAAAATGGGGTTATAGGTTTTCAGAGGAGTAGTCTGTCTGAAAATGTAACAGTGTAGAATATTAGGCGGAAAATAACAGAAATTTAAGATTCAGAGCGTTGCGTTTTAGAATTTAGGTTATGTGGCTACCTTTTATATAGGGGTCAAGGTATGTACTTTATTAGTTTTTTTTTCTGTCTGCCTCTAAATATGCAGAGTGATTCCGGCCAAGTTTGAGAAAAGGTCAAACTAAAAGTACATCCAAATGATGCAGCCTAACATGGATGTATGTCTGAGAGAGAGAAAGGGAATTAACATTACACCGGAGAGAGAGAGAGAGAATCTTTTTATTATTTTACTGTTACTTTTCATTTCCAAGACGGAGCGTATTTCATGGCTGGAGTATGAAAGGAATTAGCATTGGGATGCAAAATATTATAGAATCGTCCTTTCAACAACAACAACAACAACAACAACAAAAAATACATGAAAAAAATAACAAAGTTCGTGATTATCTTTCATAGTGCAACAAATTCAGATTTCAAGAAAAATGTATGTTTTTTTCTTTCATGGTGCGACAAATTTACCTTTTATAAAACAAAATTATTGGGTGTTTTTCCTTTCGTGGTACAGCAAATTAGTAGCTTTAACTGTTGCGGTAGATCGCAGTTTAGTGAAGAAAACTTACTTGTACCTAATTTTAGTTTTGAAAAACCTTCCTGTTACAGTGGCATATTTTCAGTGTAAAAAAAAGTGAATTTTACTGCTACAGTGGCATATTTTCAGTGTAAAAAAAGTGAATGTTACTGTTACAGTGGCATATTTTCAGTGTAAAATAAGGTGAATTTTACTGTTACAGTGGCATATTTTCAGTGTAAAAAAGTGAATTTTACAGTTACAGTGGCATATTTTCAGTGTAACAAAGTGAATTTTACTGTTACAGTGGCATAATTTCAGTGTAAAAAATGAATTTTACTGTTACAGTGGCATATTTTTAGTGTAAAAAAGTGAATTTTACAGTTACAGTGGCATATTTTCAGTGTAAAAAGTGAATTTTACTGTTACAGTGGCATATTTTCAGTGTAATAAGTGAATTTTACTGTTACAGTGGCATATTTTCAGTGTAAAAAAATTCAAGTTTACAGTTACAGTGGCATATTTTCAGTGTAAAAAAGTGAATTTTACAGTTACAGTGGCATATTTTCAGTGTAATAAGTGAATTTTACAGCTACAGTGGCATATTTTCAGTGTAAAAAGTGAATTTTACTGTTGCAGTGGCATATGTTCAGTGTAAAAAAAAGTGAATTTTACTGTTGCAGAAGCAACAGCTGAATATATATATATATATATATATATATATATATATATATATATATATATATATATATATATATATATATATGTTGCAGGTGCTCCTACAGTGGATACTTGTTATAATTAAAGTAAAGATTACTTCAATCTGGCTTTGTGCTATTTCTTATTTTCTTTGCAAAATCTTTTGCATGTGGTACCATCTTCACTTCCTTTTCCATCATTACCAATCTATGTTGATTTCAGAAAGAAACAGAAAGGTGAGCTAGAGACTTTGTTTTTGCAACGCCGAAAAGAAGAAGAACGGACATATTGTGTTAAAAGTGTTGCGAATAGTGATGAAAACGAGTTGTGTACCTCCGTGTGAAGAAGACACTCATCGTACTTGATCAACTCTTCATACTTTCCAAGAAGTGTGTATAGCAAGTTGGATACAATACCAGATTTACGACTGGAAAGATGTGCGTGACGGGAAAAGTCTTGGATTCGATGCTTTTACACAAGATGTTGCTGATTATGCCAAAGACATTGCGTGTGACTGATGAAAGAAAAGAAAAACAGGAACTTTGTGTTTCTGAAATGTGAAATAATTTTTGTTGTTGTTACTCTATCAAAAAATTAAATGTATAAAATGTCTTGTGTCATTTATGAAATGTCAGAATTCTAAACACAACTCGAGAGTAATGGTTACATCCTCCGTTCTCAGAGTGCTAGACGAAAGGTCAGATAATCAAAGTTGGGTAGCCCTGCATCTTTGACATCCCTTTAATATGTTGATTGTCGAACCTAGTAGTTCGGGCAAAACCGAATCTGTCAAATGTGTGATCGAACACATATCAGTTTTGCTCCATTGATGATGGAGTAAAGCAAAGTAAATTGATTGAGTCAAAAAACTGTTTTTAAATTAACTAGTGGTCCAGAAAACTCATACATTACCTATTGGCTGGAATTAGGATTATTTTATATCAATTTCCGTGGACTAGACTTTTCGCATATCCATTCTTCTTTTTATTTTTCTCCACCTACAGTCCCTCAATACTTTGACCACTAACCAGGCTGTCAATATATCTAACTTCATCTGTCTTGAAAATGGACAGTAAATAGTCAAATAATTGTAACAAAAGACTGAAAAAATCTGCCTTACTTAACACCGAATATTTTACTTACCATTTAGAGTTTTGCAAGTGGCAGACTTAAAAATGACGGCTACCATCTCACCATACACAATAAACCTACAGATATTGATGAATACAAGTTTTTTAATCTTTATGACAGAGATGAAATTTAGCGGTAGTCGGATATAGTCGCGATTTCACTCCACAACTTACGTAAACTGTCAGTTTATTTAAAAAAACCGACCTCTTGACATATTTTAGATTTGTGATGAATGAAAAAATTCTCACAGCCTCTTAGGGTCCCAAATGCTCTAGTGTAGCATGACCTATCTGACAAATGACCACTGGCTAAATCCCAGGCAGATTGGCATAGTCTGCTACCAGACATCCAATCCTTGACTGACCAGTGGTCACAATAGATGTATCTTTAAAGCTGTATTGATACTGAAAATGATTTGCTACCTGTTTGGAAGGAATACAAATCAGGAAGCTTCTTTAGGAAAGAGTACTCAATTCTTCCCATATTATTTGTTATGGATTCAAAGATTCATTTGGCTGTTTTTGGATTAAATAACTGAACGTATACATTCCCATGGGAAAAGTGTTTTTCAAACATCGTTTAAATTCTCCGACCTTCAAGAGAAAAAAGCATCTGAAAATTAAGTACAGTTACACTTCATGACGCCACTGTACACTACAAAACTGACTTTGTATACTAAAAAATTACTTTGTACACTGCAAAACGACTTTGTAAGCAACAAAATTGACTTTGTATACTACAAACGTGACTTTTCAAGGAATATCTTTCTGATTCACACAATTTTCTCAAACATAAAAATGTCAATATTTTAGCGACAAAAGTTAAGTTGTGCAAACAGTTTTCACAACCAGAATTAGAACTATGGTACAAACAAATACACGTAGTATCTTATCTATTCATGTCATTAAGGTCTGTTGAAAACAAGTTGCAATAACAAACTATGCAAACCCTTAATGGTGCTGTTTTATTATGATTTACTTTAATAATAATTAGGTGAAACATGTATTATAACACATTCTAACACACATTTGATTCATAACTACCAGAAATTAAACGTATATAAAATGAAACGTTCTTTAAAATGCCAAATATTACTGAGAATTGTGTTAGAAAGGAAATTATAAAAATGTATAATTTAAATGCTGCTGGTTTTGATGGCTTGTCAGTCAAACTCTTAAAACATGTAATATAATGCATTGTTGAACTACTCATTTACATATTTAATATAATGGATTGTTGATCTACTCATTTACATATTTAATATAATGGATTGTTGAACTACTCATTTACATATTTAATATAATTCATTGTTGAACTACTCATTTACATATTTAATATAATTCATTGTTGAACTACTCATTTACATATTTAATATAATGCATTGTTGAACTACTCATTTACATATTTAATATAATGCATTGTTGAACTACTCATTGACATATTTAATATAATTCATTGTTGAACTACTCATTTACATATTTAATATAATGCATTGTTGAACTACTCATTTACATATTTAATATAATGCATTGTTGAACTACTCATTTACGTATTTAATATAATGCACTGTTGAACTACTCATTTACATATTTAATATAATGCACTGTTGAACTACTCATTTACATATTTAATATGTCCATAGGAACAAATATTTTGTAGACGATTGTAAAAAAAAGCTACAGTTACCATCCATTTTAAGTCACGAGACGAATCGAGTGTCAATAATTATATACCTGTTGAAAGACATGTTTTCAGTTTATTTTATGACTTTTTATAAAAAAAATAATTGTATTATTCCATGTCAATCAGGCTTCCGTAGAAATCGTTCCTGCCAGACAGAACTCACTGGTTTGTTTCATCACTGGTTGAAGAATATTGATGACGGGAAATTAACTGGAGTTTTATTCTCAGACCAACGTAAAGATTTTTATACTGTCAATCATAAAGTTTTACTACATAAATTACCAACATATAATATTACAAAACACTCATAGCTATGGTTTTAATCCTATCTCAATAGTAGATTAAAAGCTTTTGAGTTAGAGAGATACTGTCTCAGATTTTAAGGAAATTTTCATATGAATACCACAGGGATAAATTTTAGGCGCTCTCCTTGTCATTTTATATATAAATGATTTTGCAAAGTGTTTCAGCAAAGAAACTAAAGATTTACAAAGTGATATGACATGGATGTATTACAGTAAACGTAGCCTAAATTTACAGGAAACCCAGCTAATGCTTATCTGTTTGGCATAAAGAGCAGCAAAATGTAGAGAATCGATCATATAAGTAAATGGTACAAATATTGACACTGTTAAATATGCCAAACTTTTAGATATCCTGATTGATAATACTTTATCCTGGTCAAATCAGTTTGAAACACTCTTGATAAAAGTATCTAAGAAAATAGGAATTATCAAAAAGGGTTAGAGATTTTATTTCATATCAGTTGATCGTAAAAGTATACAATAGAAGTTTTCCACATAGTATTTACTGCTGTACTGTAAAAGTGTACAATACAGGTTTTCCACATAGTATTTACTGCTGTACTGTGTGGCGAGACCCCTGTAATTCTTCTTAGGTGGCGCTCTCCAGTTTGGTACTTTGCATAGGGTTAGATTTTTAAAGAAAAAGAATTACCCAGGTTTTCCTCACTGACTGTCCTGGCTATTTAAAAAAGACCTTGTATATCTTAGGTATTGTTAAAAGAACTTTGAATTCCCTTTATTTTGGTGTATGATTGATGGGTGAAATTTGGGTTATAGAGTATACAGCTTGGTCTTACTGAAGATGTGCACCTCTCAAAAAACTGCTAGCTCCGCTTGGTCATTTTCACTTCCTGGACTTCAAAGGTAAATAAAAAAAAAAGAGCCGATAACTTTTTTTACTTTTTGGATATTTTTTAATTCATTCATAGTACTTTCAGAGGCTGGTATTGTCTGCTCTGGCAAAATTCGTTTCCCTATTTTAATAACTGCTGAAAATAGTGCACTTTTGACTAATTCAGGCTGATTTTTCGAGTACTTTGAGGTGGCCATTTTGTCTGCTGTGTGCTTAGATCATGTCCAATTTACACAAGTACAATATGTAAAGAAATTTCAGCCACAGTACATGAAAGTAACATAGAGGTATGCCAACATTCTCTCCATTGTGCATGTTGCAAATGCAAAATACTTCATCTTTCACCTGTCACTCTCTCAGAAGCATGTATTATCTGTAGAGCGCCCCCTTAGATGCAGAGACTATACAGCTAACAGAACAGTGTAGCCAGTGTGATTTTAAATGTCAAAAATAACTAAGCTGTTCTTGCTTTCAAGGTCTTTAAACATTTAGCGCCATAATATCTTAATGTTTTTAAAGTTGAAAGAAACATTAGCACAAAGAGTGTACGGTCCAGTGAAAACAGTGACTAATATATTCCAAAAGCTCAGACGGAGTATTTGAAGCAATCTTTTTCTTACGCCAGTACAGTTTTATGGAACAGTTTGCAACATGATATTAAACAAGCACCCAATGTTCCAGCTTTTAAGAAATTATATCTCTACAAATATTTTAATGAGCAATCCTGATTTTATAATCGCATAACATTTTGACGTGGTTGCTGTGATATATCTGTGTGATAACATCATGTTAATTTTGTATATTCTTTTATGCAGTCTAGATTCTTTACTAATTGTATGTATATTTGCTTTAATTGCAGGGCGTTCAAGTAAACTAGCTGTTAGCTAATTATGTTACCCTGGCAGTAGCGCAGGAAGAAATTCTGCCTCCTCCCACCCCCCCTCAAACTTAATTTGGTTAATTTGGGGCCTCTCTCAATAAAAAAAAGTTGTTTTATGGGAATTTTTGGGTCCCCTTTTGGACAGCCCCCCCCCCCCTTAACACCTGCAATGGTTGCGGGGTTGCTTGGGTGGTTGCTGCATCAATCACTGCACCCTAGACAAATGAAGGATACTATTATTATTATTATTATTATTATTATTACATCTGCAAATGTAGCACGCTTTATGATTGGTAGAATTACATGATTTGCAGCACTTAAATTCTGAATACAACGAAGGACTCATTGGCCATGATTCTCCTCATGATGCAGTGCCACAGAGAATTATATTTTCAGCTGGATATTTTTTGCCAAGCGTGATCAAAGTACTTGCAAATAACCAAAAACGATGTCATGCTTTAATTTCTAAGTATGTGCCTATGTCATGGTTTAATATTTAAGTATGTGCCTATGTCATGCTTTAATATTTAAGTATGTGCCTATGTCATGCTTTAATATTTAAGTATGTGCCTATGTCATGGTTTAATATTTAAGTATGTGCCTATGCCATGGTTTAATATTTAAGTATGTGCCTTTGTCATGGTTTAATATTTAAGTATGTGCCTATGCCATGGTTTAATATTTAAGTATGTGCCTATGCCATGGTTTAATATTTAAGTATGTGCCTGTGTCATGGTTTAATATTTAAGTATGTGCCTATGCCATGGTTTAATATTTAAGTATGTGCCTATGCCATGGTTTAATATTTAAGTATGTGCCTATGCCATGGTTTAATATTTAAGTATGTGCCTGTGCCAGGTTTTAATATTTAAGTATGTGCCTTTGTCATGGTTTAATATTTAAGTATGTGCCTATGCCATGGTTTAATATTTAAGTATGTTGCTTTGTCATGGTTTAATATTTAAGTATGTGCCTATGTCATGGTTTAATATTCAAGTATGTGCCTTTGTCATGGTTTAATATTTAAGTATGTGCCTATGCCATGGTTTAATATTTAAGTATGTGCCTATGCCATGGTTTAATATTTAAGTATGTGCCTATGTCATGCTTTAATATTTAAGTATGTGCCTATGTCATGGTTTAATATTTAAGTATGTGCCTATGTCATGCTTTAATATTTAAGTATGTGCCTATGTCATGGTTTAATATTTAAGTATGTGCCTATGCCATGGTTTAATATTTAAGTATGTGCCTGTGTCATGGTTTAATATTTAAGTATGTGCCTATGCCATGGTTTAATATTTAAGTATGTGCCTATGCCATGGTTTAATATTTAAGTATGTGCCTATGCCATGGTTTAATATTTAAGTATGTGCCTGTGCCAGGTTTTAATATTTAAGTATGTGCCTTTGTCATGGTTTAATATTTAAGTATGTGCCTATGCCATGGTTTAATATTTAAGTATGTGCCTATGCCATGGTTTAATATTTAAGTATGTGCCTATGCCATGGTTTAATATTTAAGTATGTGCCTATGCCATGGTTTAATATTTAAGTATGTGCCTATGCCATGGTTTAATATTTAAGTATGTGCCTATGCCATGGTTTAATATTTAAGTATGTGCCTATGCCATGGTTTAATATTTAAGTATGTGCCTATGCCATGGTTTAATATTTAAGTATGTGCCTATGTCATGGTTTAATATTTAAGTATGTGCCTTTGTCATGGTTTAATATTTAAGTATGTGCCTATGTCATGGTTTAATATTTAAGTATGTGCCTGTGCCAGGTTTTAATATTTAAGTATATGACTGTCAGGTTTTAATATTTAGGTATGTGCCTATGTCATGGTTTAATATTTAAGTATGTGCCTGTGTCATGGATTAATATTTAAGTATGTGCCTATGCCATGGTTTAATATTTAAGTTTGTTCCAATGTCATGGTTTAATATTTAAGTATGTGCCTATGTCATGGTTTAATATTTAAGTATATGCCTGTGCCAGGTTTTAATATTTAAGTATGTGCCTATGTCATGGTTTAATATTTAAGTATGTGCCTGTGCCAGGTTTTAATATTTAAGTATATGACTGTGTCAGGTTTTAATATTTAGGTATGTGCCTATGTCATGGTTTAATATTTAAGTATGTGCCTATGTCATGGTTTAATATTTAAGTATGTGCCTATGTCATGGTTTAATATTTAAGTATGTGCCTATGCCATGGTTTAATATTTAAGTATGTGCCTATGTCAGGTTTTAATATTTAAGTATGTGCCTATGTCAGGTTTTAATATTTAAGTATGTGCCTGTGCCAGGTTTTAATATTTAAGTATGTGCCTATGTCATGGTTTAATATTTAAGTATGTGCCTATGTCATGGTTTAATATTTAAGTATGTGCCTATGTCATGGTTTAATATTTAAGTATGTGCCTATGTCATGGTTTAATATTTAAGTATGTGCCTATGTCATGGTTTAATATTTAAGTATGTGTCTATGTCAGGTTTTAATATTTAAGTATGTGCCTATGTCAGGTTTTAATATTTAAGTATGTGCCTGTGCCAGGTTTTAATATTTAAGTATGTGCCTATGTCATGGTTTAATATTTAAGTATGTGCCTATGTCATGGTTTAATATTTAAGTATGTGCCTATGTCATGGTTTAATATTTAAGTATGTGCCTGTGCCAGGTTTTAATATTTAAGTATATGACTGTGTCAGGTTTTAATATTTAGGTATGTGCCTATGTCATGGTTTAATATTTAAGTATGTGCCTGTGTCATGGTTTAATATTTAAGTATGTGCCTGTGTCAGGTTTTAATATTTAAGTATGTGCCTATGTCATGGTTTAATATTTAAGTATGTGCCTGTGTCATGGTTTAATATTTAAGTATGTGCCTGTGTCAGGTTTTAATATTTAAGTATGTGCCTATGTCATGGTTTAATATTTAAGTATGTGCCTATGTCATGGTTTAATATTTAAGTATGTGCCTATGTCATGGTTTAATATTTAAGTATGTGCCTGTGTCAGGTTTTAATATTTAAGTATGTGCCTATGTCATGGTTTAATATTTAAGTATGTGCCTATGTCATGGTTTAATATTTAAGTATGTGCCTTTGTCATGGTTTAATATTTAAGTATGTGCCTATGTCATGGTTTAATATTTAAGTATGTGCCTATGTCATGGTTTAATATTTAAGTATGTGCCTTTGTCATGGTTTAATATTTAAGTATGTGCCTGTGTCAGGTTTTAATATTTAAGTATGTGCCTCTGTCAGGTTTTAATATTTAAGTATATGCCTGTGTCATGGTTTAATATTTAAGTATGTGACTATGATACGTTGTAATATTTAAATATGTGCCCATGTCAGGGTTTTAATATTTAAATATGTGCCCATGTCAGGGTTTTAATATTTAAATATGTGCCCATGTCAGGGTTTTGATATTTAAGTATGTGCCTATGTTAGGTTTTAATATTTAAATGTGTGCCTATGTCAGGTTTTAATATTTAAATATGTGCCTATGTCAGGTTTTATTATTTAAATATGTGCATATGATACGTTTTAATATTTAAATACGTGCTTGTGTCAGGTTTTAATATTTAAATATGTGCCTATGTCAGGTTTTAATATTTAAATATGTGCCTGTGTCAGGTTTTAATATTTAATGTGTGTGAATGTGTCAGGTTTTAATATTTAAGTATGTGCCTGTGTCAGGTTTTAATATTTAAATGTGTGCCTATGTCAGGTTTCAATATTTAAGTATGTGCCTATGTCAAGTTTTAATATTTAAGTATGTGCCTGTGTCAGGTTTTATTAGCTATTAGTTATTTATTAAAAAGAGTTAATTCCCTTAGTACTCATTGAGCTAAAAAGAAAATATTTCCCACCAATGATAATAAATCGTAACAAAATCAAATAAATAGGGTGAGAGAGTGGGATCCAATACTCACACTCAGCTCATATTGTCAAAACTTGTTATTTGTTCATGTATATCTGCATGCCATTGTTATTTGTTCATGTATATCTGCATGCAATTGTTTTTTGTTCGCGTATATCTGCATGCCGTTGTTTTCTTTGTGCGTACAATTGAGGGAGAGTGAAGGAGAATTAGAGAATTTCATAATAAACGTGCATGCCATTGATTTATTTACGAGAAAGATAGAAGGAAAAAGATGAGGAGAAATAGATAATAATAAATATGAGAGAGAGAGAGAGAGAGAGAGAGAGAGAGAGAGAGAGAGAGAGAGAGAGAGAGAGAGAGAGAGAGAGAGAGAGAGAGAGATTCATACAATGTTTAAAGGAGAATGTTGGAATACATTTATGCACTTGCATATTGCTAGATGTATAGGGGGGATGCAAGTCTCACAACTTTATAATCTTCACCGATTTTTGTTTAGGTGAATTGAATTCAGGGGTATTAAAATTATGAATTACAAATGATTTACAAGAAATAGTTTGTTTTCATAAATCAATAGTATAAAGAAGAATAGTATTTAAATAATTTTCATGATTTCCACCCTTACTGTAAACATACAAATGACAATTTATCCAAATCCCAGTAAGACACAAAACAAAGCCAAGAGTTGATTTAAAGAATTTATTAGATAGATATAAATAAATCTTCACAGCACTAAACATTGATATATCTATTTACATAGCACTATCTGTGCCCCAGTCAGGCACGACAGTTGTTAATCATTCCAAGATACCGTACAGCGACAGTCAGTAGATAGTTCAGGGTCTACACAGAGGTCAGGTTACCACGGAAACACAATTATTATAACATTTGACACATCTCAAAGTCATTCTCAGGAATTTTACCATAGTGTGACTACATTACATCCAACATAAATCAGAGTCACTATTATGACTGCTTCGAATGTTGCATTTACGGTTTTATTTCACTTTGTCTATAGCACTTTACATCAATTTTTAGATGTATGTATGTATGTATGTATGTATGTATGTATGTATGTATGTATGTATGTATGTATGTATGTATGTATGTGCTAAAATTACACCATTAACAAAAGAGAGAGAGAGAGAGAGAGTGAGAGATATAGAAAGAGAAAATAAATTATGCAGTTGGAGTTATCACATAAGCAGTACATTCTGTCTCAACTGTTGATAACTGCATGATCACTTCAACAAAGTTCTCCTTTTAAAAACACTATATGTGGATTCAAGTATCATATTTGATACACATCAGATGATACAGTGCCCTCGATCCGTGGCCTTGGTGTCAAATATAAAGTCCTTCTCCACTGATACGGCATCAGAGCTTGAACACAGAGAGGACACGCTGCTGCCCATTCCACTACTTCCTGATGATAGTGATGACATTGATGTCTTTGAACCTGATCCTAATGATGACCCTGACCCAAGGGATGACACTGAAGATGCAGATAACCCTGACCTTTGTGATGACCTTGACCTAATCTTCTTTAGGAAGAGAGCACTTTCAAACTCGGAGGATGTGATGTTAATGTCGTTGTACCTCGTGATGTTCAGGATGGTTGTCACACAGCGTTGCAAACCTGGAAAGAATCACCGTAATTGTAGTTAAGTTCATCAAATATAATTAACATTTACAAAATACTGAAAAATCTACTTAATCTACTCTTTTGCGCTCAAAAATACGCCAAATATGTCTTTTTTATAAATTGCATGTTCGATGATATAAAAACGTACAGTTTAGAAACAACCGAAGACCATTTCTTAGTGCAATGAGATACTTTCTTTCTTTCTGTCTCAATTTATAATTTAATTTTACTGGCATACACTGATATCCTGATATTTTGGTTTTCATGTACTGGCATTAAAAAAAATTAGCGGGAACTACCATTTTTCTACATACAAAATGGAACTTTGCTTCGATTCACAATATCAGTGTCCTACTACTCGACCTTGATAGTTTGCCCCATTACCAAAATAAGACCATTGTGCGCGTATAGGTGCGCACACCGAGATAGTTCTATTTATATTCAAAACCCTTGGTAGTCGATCATCACTATTAAATGCTTTTCTTATGATGCACTTGTTTTTAGACAACCTGCGTTACATAGGCGGACATAAATGAATTAATTGGCAGTTTAACCCTCCAATATTTTGTATATTTTCCATTCTACTAAGAGAATAAACATTTTCCAAAACAATACCGCACCTATTTTTTTCTAATTTTTACCTTCCACTAGTCTGACAAAAGTCGTGTGATCTGAGCAGTCAGTGGGTGTGGCTTGGAGGATATCCTTAAATGCTGACTGGATGTCCAGAATATAACGTAGTGGTTGACGTAGGAAGGTGGTCAGAGTGAGTGATCTTCCTTCTGTAGGGATGTTCTGGAGAAAAAAGAGAAGTTCTTTATTTTTAGCTAAAAGTCATGGAACAAAAGCTGCAAAGCGTTGCTTTTTTCACGGGAAACATTTATTATGACTTTTACATTTCTCCATTATTTTCTTTTATTCCAACTTTTAGGAATGCAGGAAAACAATTGTATTGATTTATCTTAAGATGCTAATTCACAGCTTATAAGTATTTTTCACCTGAATTAACATCTTCAGAGTAAAATCGACAAGCTAATTTAGTGTACTGCATATTTTTACTACAAATTCAACAAAAGTGAAATAATTTTCTTGTTGTGTATCAAGTCATTGGCCCATCATTCATCCACGGTCTGAGAAATTTCAGAATCAAATGGAAGCCCGTTAAACTATCAGAAAAAGAACAGAACTGATTTGGAATTTGTTAATTTTTTTTCAAGACATATCTGTTTTGAGTTATAAATAGCTTCTTTTTTTGTAAAACATATTTTTTAATTGTTATAAAAGTCTAGAATAATTACATGTATATCTATTTGTCTGAATGCAGGTAATCATACTATTATAAAAGTCTAGAATAATTACATGTATATCTATTTGTCTGAATGCAGGTAATCATACTATTATAAAAGTCTAGAATAATTACATGTATATCTATTTGTCTGAATGCAGGTAATCATACTATTATAAAAGTCTAGAATAATTACATGTATATCTATTTGTCTGAATGCAGGTAATCATACTATTATAAAAGTCTAGAATAAGTACATGTATATCTATTTGTCTGAATGCAGGTAATCATACTATTATAAAAGTCTAGAATAATTACATGTATATCTATTTGTCTGAATGCAGGTAATCATACTATTATAAAAGTCTAGAATAATTACATGTATATCTATTTGTCTGAATGCAGGTAATCATACTATTATAAAAGTCTAGAATAAGTACATGTATATCTATTTGTCTGAATGCAGGTAATCATACTATTATAAAAGTCTAGAATAATTACATGTATATCTATTTGTCTGAATGCAGGTAATCATACTATTATAAAAGTCTAGAATAATTACATGTATATATATTTCTCTGAATGCAGGTAATCATACTATTATAAAAGTCTAGAATAATTACATGTATATCTATTTGTCTGAATGCAGGTAATCATACTATTATAAAAGTCTAGAATAAGTACATGTATATCTATTTGTCTGAATGCAGGTAATCATACTATTATAAAAGTCTAGAATAAGTACATGTATATCTATTTGTCTGAATGCAGGTAATCATACTATTATAAAAGTCTAGAATAAGTACATGTATATCTATTTGTCTGAATGCAGGTAATCATACTATTATAAAAGTCTAGAATAAGTACATGTATATCTATTTGTCTGAATGCAGGTAATCATACTATTATAAAAGTCTAGAATAATTACATGTATATCTATTTGTCTGAATGCAGGTAATCATACTATTATAAAGGTCTAGAATAAGTACATGTATATCTATTTGTCTGAATGCAGGTAATCATACTATTATAAAAGTCTAGAATAATTACATGTATATCTATTTGTCTGAATGCAGGTAATCATACTATTATAAAAGTCTAGAATAATTACATGTATATCTATTTGTCTGAATGCAAGTAATCATACTATTATAAAAGTCTAGAATAATTACATGTATATCTATTTGTCTGAATGCAGGTAATCATACTATTATAAAAGAGTAAAAACAGGCATATAATTACATATTTCATGCACACACAAAAAATTATTTTAAGAGTATAAATGCTTTATGATGTTAATGTTACAAAAAAATTCTCCAGCGCAGAGAATCTTCCTTGTCCAGTAGCCCAAGACAAGTTAAGGAATGACTGAAAATGCTGATGCAACGATATTATAACAAGCTGGGCTAATGAATAAACGAGTAGCCCAGACCTAGAATCCTGGTAGCCTTTGGTCCTGACACACGATTTGTTGGACACTGTAACTTTACATAACTTAGAGAACTGTTGGAACTCCTCTGATCGCAGTAGCTAGATACCTTAGAAAACTGTTGGAACTCCTCTGATCGCAGTAGGCAGGATAGAATCATGTTGGCATCAGCTGTACCTTGGGCATAGTGAGTGTAGGCCTGGACTAGCAAGTGAAGCTAGCATGAGAAAAAAAATGAGTGTCATTACTTTCGATTCATTACTACAATGATTCGTTTGACATTTCAACGTGTAACTGTATGTATGTGTGTATGTAATAGTTTTGATATTCGAGAAACTTAAATCTTTAATCAAAAGAGGAATTTTCATACTTCACCAGCTGGAATTTAATCATATCAGAAATCGAACGTTCATGTTGTATTACCGTATGATTTCTAATATAAAATTATTTGCATTTTGTTCTCTAATGTATCAACCTTTCAGTGGGAAATGCTCGATTTTGACATAAAAAGGAAGAATTGTTATTTCATAGATTTTAACAGTTAGTAACACAGTGTGTAATATTTAACAAATAAATAGTTCAATGATGCCTTATAAATAAGTGTATTGGAAACACGACGTCTGATTTACATTAGCTAAATAATCAGCTGTCTTCCAGACAAATAATTATCACAGGTATATGTCAAAATATCCTAGATGTAAGTTTTACACTTTTTACCTATATAAGGAATTAAAACTGAACAAAAATAATAATTTATTTCAAATAGCATCATCGTTATCAACTACAACAACAACAAACGTACAGCTGTAACATTATGTACCATTCAAGAAAAATGCAAATCTTCAAGACGAAACTGAACAAGTCAAATGTATGTATGTATGTATATATGTATGTATGTATGTATGGATGTATGTATGGATGGATGTATGGATGTATGTATACCTTGGACATATAGATCATCCCAATGGCACTAAGGGAGTTCTGATTTTCGCTGTAGCCTGATGTGTCCGTGTCATCACATGACGTCAGCAGCATGTTGTCCTGCATCTGTCGTAACTGGTACTCAGATATTGTCACCAGCTGAAATAAATAAATAAGTAAATAAATAAATAAATAAATAAATACGGAAATGCAAAGAAAAGAAAGAACTTCTTTTTGTTTATAATTATGTATAATCTGTTTTGAAGCAACTATTATTTTCAGCGTCTTCTGGATCTATTTATAAAGTTACTTGCCTGTCAACCAACTACACCTTGTGTTCTTGATGCATGTAATGATCTATATCAACTTGATGGATGTAATGATCTATATCAACTTGATGCATGTAATGATCTATATCAACTTGATGGATGTAATGATCTATATCAACTTGATGCATGTAATGATCTATATCAACTTGATGCATGTAATGATCTATATCAACTTGATGGATGTAATGATCTATATCAACTTGATGCATGTAATGATCTATATCAACTTGATGCATGTAATGATCTATATCAACTTGATGGATGTAATGATCTATATCAACTTGATGGATGTAATGATCTATATCAACTTGATGCATGTAATGATCTATATCAACTTGATGGATGTAATGATCTATATCAACTTGATGCATGTAATGATCTATATCAACTTGATGCATGTAATGATCTATATCAACTTGATGCATGTAATGATCTATATCAACTTGATGGATGTAATGATCTATATCAACTTGATGCATGTAATGATCTATATCAACTTGATGGATGTAATGATCTATATCAACTTGATGCATGTAATGATCTATATCAACTTGATGGATGTAATGATCTATATTAACTTGATGCATGTAATGATCTATATCAACTTGATGGATGTAATGATCTATATCAACTTGATGCATGTAATGATCTATATCAACTTGATGCATGTAATGATCTATATCAACTTGATGGATGTAATGATCTATATCAACTTGATGGATGTAATGATCTATATCAACTTGATGCATGTAATGATCTATATCAACTTGATGCATGTAATGATCTATATCAACTTGATGGATGTAATGATCTATATCAACTTGATGCATGTAATGATCTATATCAACTTGATGCATGTAATGATCTATATCAACTTGATGCATGTAATGATCTATATCAACTTGATGGATGTAATGATCTATATCAACTTGATGCATGTAATGATCTATATCAACTTGATGCATGTAATGATCTATATCAACTTGATGGATGTAATGATCTATATCAACTTGATGGATGTAATGATCTATATCAACTTGATGGATGTAATGATCTATATCAACTTGATGGATGTAATGATCTATATCAACTTGATGGATGTAATGATCTATATCAACTTGATGCATGTAATGATCAATATCAACTTGATGCATGTAATGATCTATATCAACTTGATGCATGTAATGATCTATATCAACCCGTCTTTGCTTAAAGAATAATCGTAACCTCTTAGGAATCTATATTTTATAACCACGACCATTTCTAACTTTGTAATATTCACCCGGCAAGGATTGTGCAGATGTGCCTGTAAGCTATATACATACCTATACATTCACCTTTTATTTTTTATTGGGGGGGGGGGCGGGAGGATACAATATCTCTTAATGCAGTTTTAATTTTAATTTTAATACATCATTGAAAGTTTAGCGTCATTTTCAACCGGGGGGTGGGGGGCGCAAGACTGTGAAGAGAGAGGAGAAGAAATCCACTGATATACAGGTCATTTGAACACTTATAATACTCACTTTCTCAATATTCTGGAAGAGCGTCTCGTACTGAGTCTGGCTGAGTATACAGTGACGTAACGGTCTTGAGTACTGCTGCATCCCATGATGCATCAGTTCTACAAAGTCCATATCATGTTTCAACAAGCGGCTAACAGCGTTCTGGCAACGTTTGTCTAGAATCTGAAGGTAGACAATGATTCACATGCAGTATTACGTAAGTTCTAAATAAAGTCGTATCATCCTCTTTTCAACCGAATGATTTTTCTTTTACCACCTACCACCCATCAATCTTCAGTCATTACAACAACCAAGCACTCATTTCTTTCATCTTGCGCTTGTTTATGTACCACCATCCATATGAGTCTTGAGTAACATATTTAATCTTGAATCTTCTAACTTGAATTTGATTATACACTTACTTCTAAATTCCATACGAATCTTGAAAGTGTGAAAGGACTGAAGTCACATATGAAGAAATCGGCAAAACGCGAAACACGAGAATAGAAACTTAACTCTGCAAATGTCTATGAAAAACATAAAGTTTCGTCGAAAAACATATTTACAGTTTCCCATCACCAGCTATCAGCACTATAATACATTAAGTTCCATAACCCTTTACAAGCACTGTGATACAACAGTCAAAAGAAAATCTCTTTTTAAAATATGTTGAGACTAATTCTGGAAGTGGACCTAAAGCGCGTGAAGAACTTGACAACAGAGGAGCTTACGTAGCCAGAGTCTCGCAGTAAAGGCTGGGTCAAGTTTTCACTTGGATGAGAAGCGTGTCCGGAGTCTTCCCCGTCAGAGTGGTCTCCCTTGAGACTGGGTTTGCTTAGCAACGCCTCGAGGAATAAGGAAGTGTGTCTGATGAGTTCCAAGGTAACCATGCTTCCACTGTTCCTACAATGTGAAAAAAGCATTGTTAAGTACGTCATATTAGAGCATGAATTGAGTGAAAGTATTATTATTATTATTGCAACAAATGGCAACAAGAACAGAGTGCTTGGATCCTGAATGCAAGCTCATTAACTGTTAAACTTCAAAAGCGAGCACTTCCATTTAGGCATTATGGAATCCCTGACTACTTACAAGAACTACTTACCTCCGAAATTGAAACTTTTACTACGGAAGTTCTTCAGTGTGTAAAGCCAATCTTACATTTTATAAAAGCAGATGTTAACACCTTTTTACAAAGAGTTTTATTTAATCCAACTTAAAATCAAGACATATATCATTATGACTTTAGTAAGTCGTCATAACAAAAGAGTGTGTGGAAGTGTTTTGTTAGACTCTTAACATACATATGCGTCCGCCCAGCTTGTCGGCGTAAGGATAATATACAAAGTTTTATAGTGGATCTGCAGATACCGGAGGCAATTTTGTAAGCGGCGATGGCGCAGAGTGTAACACCTGTAATAAGTATGATCATAATGGACGTTCATTATTTCCGCGAAAAAAGAAAAGGAACACATACTTCACAAGCTTAGCCACGCTGGTTGACGTAGATCTAGAAACGTTTACGCCATTTACTCGAATGATGACATCATCTTCCCTCAGTCCAGCCTGGGCACCACGCGAGCCTGAAAATATTCATTATCGATTAAAACATTACACAATAAAAGCTTTCAACATACATGCACTGGATAAAGTGAATGATGAATCTAAATCTTCGAAATTCAGTTATACTGGTCGAGACGTTCGAATAGGTCACACAATTGTGTATTGTTAAAAAAAAAATTAGGACACCTAAAATGTGGCTCCACACAATTTGTTGAAAATATAAAATGGGTAAATATTGAACTAGAGACAATTAGAACCTATCCGGTATCTATCAACTTAATTTTGTCTGAATTTGGGTCCACATTTTTGTAAAGGAGGTAGACCTTATAATTCTATCAACTGGACCCATTCTTACTGGAACACATCACGGTACAGTCGATAATTCTATCAACTCGACCCATTCTTACTGGACCACATCACGGTACAGTCGAACACTCCTTAATTGAGGTGTGCAGACGAACACATTGACAAATGGTTTGTAAAACCCAACATTCTCTGTATCCTGGTGTGTGTGTCTGTGTGTCCACCATAATACAGCAAAACCTTTACAGATCCAACAAATGGACAAACGTACAGATAGGCAAGCAGAGGGAATTATACTTTTATCACACACACACACACCTTCCTTTGAAAGAATGGGTCATAAAGTTCTGAGTGCAAAACTTCAGTCGGAAACTAAAAAATATTCGAATGAATTTAAATATTTTGAAATATGGCTTCTCTAACAGCATGTCAAATTTAAATAAAGTACCTGCATATTTTGTCAACATGATTTGGGGGTTTGAGCGAGAGCTGGATTTTTGTGCTGAAAATGTTGTAATAATCAGGAGCCAGAATTTAACCAAGCGAACCGCGCCCTTCCCTGCCCTAATGGATATCTATGCAGACCGACATACACAGACAACGGTAATAATATAATACCTTTATCAACTTTTCCAACTTTAACTGGACAGGATTCCACAAGGGTGAAGCCAAAGCCTCCCCTTCCTCTGTGCACCGTCAGTTCCAACTGCTCGAACCCCATTATGTCCTTATTGATAGCCGGTATCACTGGAGGCAAGGAAGCACCTTTTGAGAAACAAAATACATAGTCGAAAAATAATGTGCATCCATCTAATATCTGAAAGAAACCCTTGGATCAGCAAGAAATTCATCTCAGCTAACTTGTTTTGTTAAATTTATTTCTTTTCCATTTTTAAATCCGTAGCCATGACTACTGAATAGAACAATCTATTTTTGTGACGTCTATAAATTATTATAGATTGATATCTTTCGATTATGAGATCTCAGGGAAAAAATGCCATTGTCTGGTAAACGTGTATTATTGGAGGTTTTTAATATTAAAATCATTTTTCATTCACATGAGAGAGATAGTATAAGATATTGTACACTCTTTATTGTCATTCGCATACTTCTTCGCTCTCTCTCTCCCTCTCTCCCTCCCTTCCTCTCTCTCTCTCTCTCTCTCTGCACACACACACAAGCACGCACATTATATATATATATATATATATATATATATATATATATATATCTATATATATATATATATATTTATTATATATTAGATTGATTCATCGATACTCACGTCTGTTGATGGTTGCCAGAAGCTTGCTCTTTATGGCAATCTGCAGGTGTTTCTTCCGTCCTACCGCCTCAGTTAGGAGGTAGTACCAGCCTTTCACAGCCTGCAATAGATAGAATATTTAATTGAGATCAAACAACAAATAGAAAATAATAGGCATTCATAATTTCGTGTCATTATAATCGCATATTAATATTCGTATTGGTTGTTGTTTATTTTATATGTAGTAATTTGCATAAGAACAACAGGTAAATATTTCCGATTAGCATTAAAAGGTCTATCCCCTTTTCCCCTTGTTTGAATTCCGAAACTTCAGTGAAGCAAACTCACATGTTTCAGAAGATTCAAAAATAATTCTTCCTTGCATTTGTTACAGAGAGAGAGAGAGAGAGAGAGAGAGAGAGAGAGAGAGAGAGAGAGAGAGAGAGAGAGAACAACGAATTCAATTTTATGTGATACTGGCACTTAAAATTATGACATAACAATAAGCAGATGTAAGAAAATTCTTTGGTCGTGTTGAAAAGACAACGCTGGAAATTGTTATTCTGGACATAAATAAAGGTTAAATTTAATTTTTTTTAACGGCGAACATAAAAAGCCATAATTTATTTACTTCAACGAAATATTTACCCTCTTTGGTTTCATAAGACGTGTAATTCCAAATGACGTGCAACCCAGAAATTCATTCAACCTGAAATTGGAGAAATAAATAAATAAATAAATAAATAAATAAATAAATAAATAAATAAATAAATAAATAAATAAATAAAATAAATAAATAAATAAATAAGGAATTATCTTGATGATTATATAATAATAATAATTAACAGTTAAGATAAGTGTGACCGTATCTGTGGCAAAACGACCATAGCAAAATGGATTTGTATTAGACCTCGTGATCAGAGAAAATGAATTGAGATCAATCAAGAAGGGTGATGTCAATTGTCAAAGGAAAAGTAACTCCAAAATTGCAAACAAATAGTCATTCAGTATTTATTGTGTACGATACGATTTATTCCCCTTAGAAAGATACTCACCTGGAGACTGGATCCTGATGCCAAATGGAAAGCATAACTCTTTTCTGAAGATTCTTGTCTGTCAGCTCACTGTAATAATAATAATAATAATAATAATAATAATAATAATAATAACAACAACAACAACTGCGATGCTGCTGCTAATGAAATCAATCAATGAATCAGTCAATTAATAAATAGATAAATAAAGAAGAACTTCATAGCCAGGCAGCACGTGATTCATCATATCCAAACCGGACAACGGGTGCTGCGACCCTACAGTTCGATTAAGATTCTTTGATTTTCAAGCAAGATCATTTCACAAAATATAAAGTCACTATCTCAAACCAACAGAAAAGAACAGAACATAAACTTAATAATTTTAATGTTTCATGCTCTTAGCAGGTCCCTGCAGAAGGCATATAAAAAGGGGGTGGGGGTGGGGAGTTTGGCACAGCAACACTTTGAAATTATATTGTATATGGTGCCAAGGCAAGTAGAGTAAAATGTCATCCCAAGGACACACCACTGTAGCTGATCTGGATTGATCCGAGGTGGGAATCGAACCCGTACCCTTAATAGGTGTAACAAGAACAGCGAGACAATACACAGGCACGAAACATTTCCACACACTGACACACTGTGAGACGATACATTCCACACACTGACACACTGAGAGACTATACATTCCACACACTGACACACTGAGAGACGATACATTCCACACACTGACACACTGAGAGACTTCCACTTTTTGCCCCGAAAAGCGTGGGTACAAGTTAAAAAACAAAAGAAAAGCATCAACTTATGACTTGGTAGGTTTTTTATGCTATAACTTGGTAATAAATACGATATAATTATTAAGCCAATGTGTACAATTTTGTTACAACTAAATGTTTATATCACTGAACCTTTACAATAATGCAGAATAACAAACTGCAGTAGAGATAATAAAGGTATGTTTGTTTTACAGGAGTTGTCACGTCATTTTTATAAGATATTCTTTTACAGGAATTGTCACTACATTTTTATAAGATATTCTTGTACAGGAGTTGTCACTACATTTTTATAAGATATTCTTTTACAGGAATTGTCACGTCATTTTTTGTACGATATTCTTTTACAGGAGTATCACTACATTTTTATAAGATATTCTTTTACAGGAATTGTCACTATTGTTTTCTAAGATATTGAGATATAAAGTTCTTGCATACTGATCCTTCAGACATACTTGTTTTCTGGACATATCATTTTGACATCACAATAACAGGTAGATATTGTCCTGAAAACAGTCATAAATCTCTTTTCAACACACATATTTACTTGTAGAATGGTCGTGATCTTGCAGGTTGTTGAAAAGGAGCAAGGTGTTAAATGTCAGCAACTGGCATTGTCAAAGGTAGGTCACGGTAACGAACAGGTGAGGTACTGCCAAAGTATTGGTAAGGTTCAGACGAGATTTAGGTGTCACACACTCATAGGGTGTCTGGTTTTGTGTACAAATATATCAAATAGGAACCTTACTGCGATATGTGCCACATGGGGCAGAATACACCCAGTAGCTGGGCCTGTTTCCGGCCGGACAGGTCTAGGCAGGCTCCGATCGGATGTTTATTGGTGTTACAAGAACCTAATAGCCTTTAAGTGACTTATAAATGACAATTTTACAGTAATTAGCGAAACATGGAACACTTGAGTACATTGCTGCAATATAAGACCACCAACAAAGCTTTTGATAATAAAATCTATCATGCAATGAAATGTAACGTTTGGATTTGCTATATTACTTTTTATTTTTTAAACAGTCTCGAAAGAAACAAGAAAACAAGATTCTATGAAAATGTTATTTTGTTAAATACTTATATATTTATTTATTTATAATTATAAATGAAAAGCTTTTGAAAAAAACATAAGATGAATAAAAGGGCCAGCAACAAAAAGGAAAAAAAAAAAAATAAGGAACCCTGACAGATCGGATGACTTGATAGATATGTTTCATCAATATATAAATTAGGTCTAATCTTTACGGATGAAACTAAATGTCAATACTTATACATTTAAAAAAAAAACAGCGCAAAAACTAACAAAACATATATAAAAGTAATGAGAACATCACTATTTTACTATTGATATATAAGTACGATACATGCCTCAGTGAATAATAATAATAATAATAATAATAATATTAATAATAATATTAATAATATTAATAATAATAAGCTCACAATGAGAACTTTTGGTCATACACCGGGTTGTTGCTCTTTGGAACAACATGAGTTCTGCACCTGCTTGTTTCCATTTCATCCGGAATCAAAGAGATCTGTAAAATATTTAGATTCGAAAATTTTAAATATTCACTATTATAAGCAAAATGAAGCAAAAAAGGAAAGAAAGAGAAAGGAAAGAATGAATTTATAAGAAAGAAATTTCCTTTTTTTTTTTTGTGTACCTCAACGAGATAATTTATATCATTTATCTAAAATTAATATAGTTTTTGTTTCCTCAATCTTATAATGCTGCAAAATGCATTTATTTTTTACAGAAAGCATTGAAACCGAAGTAAGGACGCAACATCAATTAAATGTGAACTCAACTTTTAAACAATACTCGTTTTATTTTGTGTAATAATTTCCCTACACAAACATACACGAGAATTGTATAGACGTTGCATTCCGTGTGTGTTATATATGCCGATCCAGGGGTAACAGTTTTCCCCTCACTTTTCATCAATACTAATCAGTAAACATAACACCTATTTCCTGCTGTAATATCGACCTATTGATGAACTTATTAGTCAATTAAAGTAGATACATACTAAGACGATGTAAGAGTACTTACCAGTACTAATGAATCAGCCAAGGTGGACCACTTAGACTCAATATGTCTTGCTTCAATTGCTGAAGAGGACAAAAAAAAAAAAAAAAATGTAATAAAGTTGTGATGATCAAAAGACAAGATATATTATTTAAATAAAGTTATATAAATTGAGGCAATGGAAAATATGGTCAAATAAAACCAAAAGTATCATATTTTTCTAATATTACAAGTAAATTATTTAAGAAAAATGTAAGAAATAAGGACATCATTTAAAAGTTTAACATATAGGAAGCTATTATCATGCGTATTGTAATTAAAGTGTATAAATTACTAAATAATATTAGAATCCCAAAATATACAACACAACGAGGTACAAATATGGTCAAATCATTTCATCATAAAAGATTAAGACAGACATAGCAGTGGCTAAGAATACAAGAACCAGAGAAAGTTATATATATATATATATATATATATATATATATATATATATATATATATATATATATATATATATATATATATGAGAGAGAGAGAGAGAGAGAGAGAGAGAGAGAGAGAGAGAGACTCACCATGAACTGTCAGTAGTCCAGAGTTCATGTAAACAGCAAGTTTCATTTGCCCTGTGAAAATAAGTTTAATTACTTCGTGCAGATTAAATGTACCTGCCTGTTCCAAGTAATAATAAATCTTTGTTATGCACGTAAAGGTATCATGGACTCAAGTTTGTAGGTTATGTTCTTGTGTTACTATTGATTATCATATAATTAATAATAATAATAATAATAATAATAATAATAATAAAATTTATTATTGATACAGCGAATAATAATAATAAGATAGATAGATAGATAGATAGATAGATAGATAGATAGATAGATAGATAGATAGATAGATAGATACCTCTTTTGAAGACACCTCTCATTTTCTGATTCAAATGTTCCTCCAATGTGGGTAGCACCATGATGTTAATGCACAAATGTTATAGTGGATATCAAAACCTCTATACGGTCCTAATGTCACCAGATAAATATTTACCAGATATTAGATTCAAAGTAAAGAATATAAAATATCACATAACAATTAAAACTTGCTTATATATAGCGGAGAAACAAGCAGAGATACTTCAAGATCTAATAATGAATGATACCGTTAGCAATCTATTGGAGGTGATAATTGGTACACTGACTGAATTTGAATTATAGACGTGTGCGACGAATCTCGTCATGTACGTCTGAATTGGTACACTGGGACACTGCTGATTAAATAGTCCCAATCCCTTCGGGCCATTTAAAACTAGGTCTGTGATTGGTCAGTTTATTTTGGACCTTAGTTTTCGCCGTGCATAGCCACTGAAGCAAAGTAGAAACAGTACTAGTGGATTAATGTTTTGATTAAATCATTTGAATGCAATGAAAACAAAGCAATTATTGATTGCTGTTTGCAAATTGAGCGCAACTCAGGTTTCTTTTATTACTACCGAATTGTAAAGGTGAGAATTTAAACACCTTTAACCTGTCACCATATCAAAAGCAATATTGCAGCAATCAAATAAAGGAGTATTAATAAAACCAGTTAATCCCACACAGTCTTATATTTTATGTCTTACTAAACAATGTAATCAAATTAAGTATGAACAATTTCTTAATGATTTGATTAATTTTTGTTTAGCACGTATAATGATACTAAATGTTGCGGACTGTTGTAAACGGTCTCTCTCTCTCTCTCTCTCTCTCTCTCTCTCTCACACACACACACACACACACACACGTATATATATATATATATATATATATATATATATATATATATATATATATATATATATATAAACACTTGTTTTGATCTGCAAAGTCAGTTCTGAAATGCTCTGTAATTTCAAACGTGAAATAAGATGACTTTGCGACAATCTCTCTCCATTTTGCCCTGTTCTCCACTGCTCTTTGGAACTTTGATAAAATCCATGCCTGTCTACTCTTTGATATTATCTTCCCATCTCTTCTTCTGTCTACCTCGTTTTCTCTTTTCTGTCACTGTGCCCTGTACTATTGTCTTTGACAGGCCAGATGAGCGTGAGACGTGACCATACCATCTTAGTTTGCGTTTCTTTACGGTAGTGAGCAGATCTTCATATGGTCCAATTGCACCTTGGATTCTAATGCGCACCTCCTCATTAGAGACGTGGTCTAAGTATGAGATTTTCAAGATCCTAATCCTAATTAAATAATTACTAAATGTGAAATGATTATAAAATCACATACAAATTTGCATTTCCGTATTTCATTTTTCTTGGCAATAAAAGTTATTATTATTATTATTATTATTATTATTATTATTATTATTATTATTATTATTATAACAGTTTTTCAGACCTGGGTCTTACAGAGGAAATTACATACTCGGTCCATACAGCAAATAAGTCATAAGCAATTATAGTCTTTAACCTCACTGTTTGTTCTTGTATACCGCAAGGAAGTCGACTGGGAAGATTTATTTTAAAATAAGATTTACTCTGTTTTATTAATTTTCAGAAATGGCTTTATAAATGACAATAAATTGATACAAATTCTTCATATATTAGTAAATTTATATATTCGACAAATATACCGTGTGCGTGTTTTATTGCAATTATTATTATTATTATTATTATTATTATTATTATTATTATTATTATTATCACTTCCTTGACAATAAAACTTCAGAGGCGGTGGTTTAAAGTATTTTCAGGCTTGGGTCTTACAGAGAAGATTATATACTCGGGTCATACAGCGAAATCATTAGTAATTATCGTCTTTAATCTTCCTGTTCAAGAACAAAGCGGTTATCTACAAAGCTCAATGGATTAAAATTCTTGTCTCAATGTGGAAAGTGCAAGTCAAAACAAATCGATATTCACAAAAAATAATTACACAATATTTGAAGAGCTTTGGTGTGAAATTTTCAAGACATATTGAAGTCCTATATAAATGATTTAAATTATCATAGTTAACGAAATGTAGATCCTTGGATTATTAATAATAGGAATCATTCTTAGCTCCAAATATTTTTTTTAAATTAATTTTTTTTAAAAATTATTATTATTATTGTCATTATTATTATTATTATTATTATTATTATTATTATTATTATTATTAAATATCTGAAAATCTCTAACTATAAATTGTAAAATAAACAACACCTCTTGCATCTGATCTATTTGTATAGTCTCATTGTTTGTTTAATGCGGTCAGGTCTTTAATAGGTTTTTAAAAAAAATCCAGAATGTATAAATAGCGACGATAATGCTATTGATGAAATAAACAAAAAGGAAAAATGATGAATAAAGTATGAAGACGATATCAGCAAATAATTGGGACAGAGAATACAAAGTGGGGGCGAAGCAAAATCGTTTAAATGAATGAAGTAAAAATATAATAGTAAAGGATGACAAATATAATATGGTATGGTACATGTTTACTGATAAATTATGCAACTGATAAAACGTTTTGAAAATGAAAGAACCTCTTTACAAATATGTATGAATGCGTTGAATTTAATTCCTCGTCAACAAAAAGGTGAGTGCCGGAAAGAAAAAAAAGTCTTTTTTTTGTGTTTACAAAACATTTTTGACTATTGTAAACAGCTCAAGTTATTTACATAATGTCTCAGTAGAAGAACCTCACTAGAAGGCGGTCACAAATAGACTGAGTTAACCACAAACAGACTGAGTTAACCACAAATAGACTGAGTTAACCACAAATAGACTGAGTTAACCACAAATAGACTGAGTTAACCACAAATAGACTGAGTTAACCACAAATAGACTGAGTTAACCACAAATAGACTGAGTTAACCAGTTAATTATTATATTCAGTTTTAAAGTATATATCAGTTATGGCATTTTTTAATTTCTTACACTGTTGTTGTGTTTTTGTTTTTAAAACGATTACAAAGAGTATGTTTCTATTATATTATTTCTCTTTCTTTTTATATACTTCGGTTGTTGTTTTGTTTTTTTTTTTCCCTCCAAGCATTTACTTTTATTCCTGATCTCAAATGCAAGCCATTTATAAAGTTTTTTCAAGGTATATATATATATATTCAAGTTGTTGCGTGAAAACAGTTTTCCTTATTTCAGTCACTGTGACCTTGAACTTTGACTTTTTGAGTCCCAAAATCAATGGGTATCTTTTCTGCCCAAATGAAATCTCATTTAAAATTTTGGTAATGGTGGATGGCGGATAATTCTAGTTTCTGTGCGGAAGTGAAATTGGGACCGGATGGACTGACAGACATCACCACTAAATGATGCACTTCACCTTATGGTGTCATATGACAATAATAATATAATATATAATAATAATATTTTTATTTTTATTATTATTATTATTATTATTATTATTAAAAATATGTTATACCCAGAGACATTTTACTAATATGTCAAAGATATTTTAACATCTACATCGTCTCTTTTCAACACTCTTAGATTGATGCCAGTTACGGGTTATTTTTTATAACAGCTGTTCTTACTTTGAACGTCTTCAATAATTTAGTGCCAGATTATCTTAATGTTTTTAAGTGTGTAAAGAATATTAGCACAACGAGTATCTAATCAAGTGTATATAATCACTTATATATACCAAAAGCGCGGTTGGAGTATTTTAAGAAATATTTTGCTTGGTACAGTTTTATGAAACATTTTGTAGCATGATATTAAACAAGCAAATATGTTAAATAGCCATCCTAATTTTATGACCGCATAACATTTAGCTGTGATAAATAAATAAATAAATAAATAAATAAATAAATAAATAAATAAATAAATAAATAAATAAATAAATAAATAAATATCTGTGTGTGTGTTATTATTATTATTATGCTTTAATATATTATTATGTGCCCATGTGTGTTTTCTTTATGAGGGAAAAGATAAGGAAAAATATAGAGAATTTTATAATTCAGGAGATGGACGCATTTAATGTGTGTGTATGTGTATGTGGTGTGTGTGTGTGTGTGTGTGTGTGTGTGTGTGTGAGAGAGAGAGAGAGAGAGAGAGAGAGAGAGAGAGAGAGAGAGAGAGAGAGAGAGAGAGAGCATGTGTAAATGAGAATATTGGAATACATTTATTATAAACTTGAATATATCAGGGTGCACAGGGAAATGCAAGTCTCACATCTTTCATTTTCACCGGGTTTTATGAATTAAATTAAATTCAGGGATATTAAAATTATGAATTGAAAATATTTTGAGACAAATTTGTTGTTAAATCAAATATTGGGAAAGAAGAGGAGTATTTAAATAATTTTCACGTTTTCCACCACTTACTGTAAACATACAAATAACAATTTATCCAAATCCCAGTAAGACACAAAACAAAGCCAAGAGTTGATTTAAAGAATTTATTAGATAGATATAAATAAATCTTCACAGCACTAAACATTGATATATCTATTTACAAAGCACTATCTGTGCCCCAGTCAGGCACGACAGTTGTCAATTATTCCTAGATACCGTACAGCGACAGTCAGAAGATAGTTCAGGGTCTACACAAAGGTCAGGTTACCATGGAAACACAATTATCATAAAATTTGACAAATCTCAAAGTCATTCTCAGGAACTTTACCATAGTGACTACATTACATCCAACACACATCAGGATCACTATCATGACTGCTTCAAATGTTGCTTTTACCATTTCATTTCACATTGTCTATAGCACTTTACATCAATTTTTTTTTTAACAAGTTAGGAGAGAGAGAGAGAGAGAGAGAGAGAGAGAGAGAGAGAGAGAGAGAGAGAGAGAGAGAGAGAGAGTATCACATAAGCAGTACACTCAACCTAGGTCACCTAGGAAACATTATGAATAATCAACACCATTTAAAGCACCAAAATGCAACAATTACATATCGATTCACAACATTAACTATTATAATTAGCATCACAGATCTGTCACTTTACCAATAATTATTATATAACTTTCCATAACTCCATGCTCACTTCAACAACAGTTCTAATTTTAATAACACTATATGTTGATTCAGATACAATATGCGACACACATCAGATGATATTGTGCCCTCGATCCGTGGCCTTGGTGTCAAATATAAAATCCTTCTCCATTGACACATCATCTGGGCTAGAACACCGAGAGGACATACTACTGCCCATTCCACTACTTCCTGATGATAGTGATGACCCTGATGTCCTTGAACCTGATCCCAATGGTGACCCTGACCCAAGTGATGACACTGAAGATGCAGATAACCCTGACCTATGTGATGACCTTGACCCAATCTTCTTAAGCAAGAGAGAACTTTCAAACTCAGAGGATGTGATGTTGATGTCGTTGTACCTTGTGATGTTCAGGATGGTTGTCACACAGGGTTGCAAACCTGGAAAGAATCAATATAATTTTAGTTAAGTTCATCAAATATAATTAATATTTATAAAATATTTAAAAATTCCAATCGAGGTACTGTTTTCCGATCAAATAATACACTAACTGTTTCATTTTTTTAAATCGGATGTTCGATAATAGAAAAACATACATTTAAAAACAACCGGAGACCATTGCTCAGTAAAATTAGATACTTTCCAATAACGTAATGAAAACTCAGACTAAAGAATTTCTTCGTTTTTGTTAAATTACTTTCTTTCTATCTCAATTTATAATTTTATTTAAATGGCATGCTTATGCCTGTTTAGTTTCATACACATGCGTTAAGAAATCTTGCGGAAACTAGCATTTCTCTTTATAACAAATGGAACCTTATTTCAAATTCACAATATCAGTATGTTACTATGCGACCTGCTAGTTTTTCCTATTACCAAATAGATTGTACATATTTTATCCAAAACAATACTGTAGCTATTTCTCCCATGAATAGGCCCCTATGAATATTTCTATTACTTCTGAGTCATTTGGTCAAGCCATTCCTACCTTCCACTAGTCTGACAAAGGTCATGTGATCTGTGCAGTCAGTGGGTGTGGCTTGGAGGATATCCTTAAGTGCTGATTGGATGTCCAGAATGTGACGTAAAGGTTGACGTAGAAAGGTGGTCAGAGTCAGTGATCTTCCTTCTGTTGGGATGTTCTGGAAAATAAAGTAGAAGTTTTATTTTTATTTTAAAGTACTAGAACAAAACTGCAGTGTCTTATATGACCTTTACATTTCTCCATTAATAATTTTTCCAATTCACAGCTCATTTGCATTTTGCACCTGAATTAACACCTTCAGAGTAGAATCAACGTGCTTATTTGCTAATTTAGTATATTGCATCCTTTACCTACAAATTTAACAAAAGTGAAAAAAGTTTCTTTCTTAATGTATCAGGTCATTGGCTCATCCAGAGTTCGACAAATTTAAAAATTAAAATAAAACCAGTTAAACAATCAGGAAAAGAACTGAAATGATTAAGAACTTTTCTGTTTTTATTAAGACTTGTCTGTTATGAGTTATTAATAGCTTTTCTCCTTCAAATGATTTTTTTCCTTAATAAAATATTCTATATAATAAGAGAGTGTATATATATCTACTTGTCTGAATGTAAGTAATCATACTATTGTAAAAAAGTAAACAAAGCAATATAATTACATTATTATACCCCTTTTTATACAACTATAAATTTGGTTTTAAAAGTATGAATGCTTTATTAAGTTGACGTTACAACAGACTTGGATTTCTGGTAGCATATGCTCCGAGCACAAGATTTATTGGACACTGTAACTTTACATACCTTAGAGAACTGTTGGAACTCCTCTGATCGCAGTAGGCAGGATAGAATCATGTTGGCATCAGATATACCTTGGGCATAGTGAGTGTAGGCCTGGACTAGCAAGTGAAGCTAGCATGAGAAAAAAATGAGTGTCATTACTTTCGATTCATTACTACACTGATTCGTTTTATGAATTTGTATGTATGTATGTATGTATGTATGTATGTATGTATGTATGTATGTATGTATGTATGTATGTATGTATGTATGTATGTATGTATTTATGTCCATTTACCTTGGACAGATAGATCATCCCAATGGAGCTAAGGGAGTTCTGATTTTCGCTGTAGCCTGATGTGTCCGTGTCATCACATGACGTCAGAAGCATGTTGTCCTGCATCTGTCGTACCTGGTACTCAGATATTGTCACCAGCTAAAATAAATAAATAAATAAATAAATAAATAAATAAATAAATAAATAAATAAATCGGGAAATGGAAAAAAAGAAAGGACTTCTTCCATGACTATAATTATGTATGATCAATTTTTGAAGTATATATTATTTTATTATTTTCGCCGTCTTCTGGATCTTTTTATCTATCTGGGTCTTCTCTCAAAGCATTTTTCATTGAAAGCGTAAAATAAGATTTTATGAAAGCCACTAAAATGATTAGCGAAACTTTTTATGTCCTTAAATTTAGAGGATATAATTAGAACAATTACAATTAACGTACACATTTGGCATCATTTTGGGGTGGGGGTGGGGAGGCGCAAGATTGAGAAGAGAGAGGAGAAGAAATCCACTGATATACAGGTCATCTGATCACTTAATATACTCACTTTCTCAATATTCTGGAAGAGCGTCTCATACTGAGTCTGGCTGAGTATACAGTGACGTAATGGCCTTGAGTACTGCTGCATCCCATGATGCATCAGTTCTACAAAATCCATATCATGGCTCAGCAATCGGTTGACAGCGTCCTGGCAATGTTTGTTTAGAATCTGAAGGTAGACAATGATTCGCATTAAATGCAGTCCTACATAAAGTCGTATAATCCACTTTTTAAAAGAATTATTTTCTTTTACCACCTACCACCCATCAATCTTCAGTTATTACTCCAACCAAGCACTCATTTCTTTCATCTTGCGCTTGTTTATGTACCACCATCCATATGAGTCTTTAGAAACATATTTAATCTTGAATCTTCTGACTTGAATTGGATTATTATTCCTTTACTTCTAAATTCCATACGAATCTTGAAAGTGTGAAAGAACTGAAGTCACATATGAAGAAATCGGCAAAACCACGCAACATGAGAATAGAAACTAAACTCCGCAAAAGTCTATGAAAAAACATAAAGTTTCGTCAAAGAACATATTTACAGTTTCCCATCGTCAGCTATCAGCACTATAATACATTAAGTTCCATAACCCTTTACAAGCACTGTGATGCAACAGAGTCAAAAGAAAATCTTTTTTTAAAACATGTTGAGACTAATTCTGGAAGTGGACTTAAAGCGCGTAAGGAACTTGACGACAGGGGAGCTTACGTAGCCAGAGTCTCGCAGCAAAGGCTGGGTCAAGTTTTCACTTGGATGAGAAGCGTGTCCGGAGTCTTCCCCGTCAGAGTGGTCTCCCTTGAGACTGGGTTTGCTTGGATACTCCTTGAGGAATAAGGAAGTGTGTCTGTTGAGCTCCAAGGTAACCATGCTTCCACTGTTCCTGCAATTAAAAAAAAAAAAATAAATACCTTTGTGTTCAGCACATAACTTTTTAGAACATTAACTAAGTGAAATAATAATAATAATAATAATAATAATAATAATAATAATAATAATAATAATAATAATAATAATAATTAGTAGTAGTAGTAGTATAACAATGGCACCAAGAACAGAATGCTTGGATTCTGAATGCAAGCACAGTACCTCTCAAACTTCCCGTGTTTTTCAAAACCGAGCACTTCCATTTAGGCATTATGGAATTGCGGACTATCTGCAAGAACTACTTACTTCCGAAATTGAAGATTTTTACAACTTGAAAAAACTACGTACCTCCGAAGAGGAGTATGACAACGGAACCAAAATTAAAGAGTTTGACAAATGAATGTACTCAAGTAATAAAGGACAATTTTACATTTTACAAACGCACGTGTTAACACATTGTTACGAAGAATTTTACTTAGTTCAACAATCAAGACATATATTAGTATCACTTAGTGTCATTTTAATAAGTCGTCACAACAAACAAAGTCAATAAATGAAATGTCTGGAACTGTTTTGTTGGACACTAACATATATTTAAGTCCTCCAAGCTTATCTTAGGGATAATATACAATATTATAGAGTGGATCGCCAAATAGCAGAGGCGCGTTTATAAGCGGCGATGTTGCAGTGTGCAGTACCTGTAATAAATCTGATCATAGTGGACTGTCATTATTTCTGTGAAAAGAAAAGTAACACATACTTTACAAGCTTAGCCACGCTGGTTGACGTAGATCTCGATACGTTTACACCGTTTACTCGAATGATGACATCATCTTCCCTAAGGCCAGTCTCAGAAGCACGTGAGCCTGAAAATATTAATTATCGATTAAAACATTACACAAAAGCAATTGTCAACATACACGCACTTTACGAAATAAATATAGTATACATGACTAAACCAATAATATGTATATAGAAGCAGCAACTTAGATGAAGTCCATGATGAAGCAAAATCTCCGAAATTCAATGAGATTATTAGAAGTTCGAATAGGTCACACATTAGAAGTTCGAATAGGTCACACAATTATTTACTAAACATCTTATTATTTGGAAACATAAAGTGTAGCTACACAGAATTGGTAAAATTGGTACATAGTGAAATAAAGACAATTAGAACCAAACCCGGAATCTATCAACTTAAATTTTGGCTAAATTTGGTCTAGATTTTTTGGAACGGAGGCAGGCCCTAAAATTCCATTAACAGGGCCTTTTCTAATTGGACCACATCACGGTATAGTTGAACACTCCCTAATTGTGGTGGGTAGACGGACACATGTATAAAGACTGACAAATGGTTCGTAAAACTGTCAACATTCTCCAAAAAGAATGTTCGACTTCACTGGGATACAGCACAACCTTTACCGAACCCAACAAAAAGGGGAAGAAAAAAAAAACACACACAAAAAAACCAAAAAAAGACCCAACAAAAACACAACATACAGATAGGCAGATCGGTGGCAATTATACTTTTATCACTCACACCTCGACCCCTTTCAAAAGATCGGGCCATCAAGTTCTAAGCGAAACTGAAAAGTATTAGAACAAATTTAAAATCTTGAAAATGTCAGAATATTTTGAAATATGGTTTTCCTAACAGCGACCAAACAATTAACATGATTTTGAACACGAGCTTCATTTTTGTGTCGTGAGAATACAGAGCCAGAACTTCACCAAGGAAACCTTGCCCTTGACTGCCCTAATACAGACAGACAGACATAAATACACATATAATGGTTATAATACATACCTCTATCAACTCTTCCCACTTTAACCGGACAGGATTCCACAAGGGTGAAGCCAAAGCCTCCCCGACCTCTGTGCACCGTCAGTTCCAACTGCTCGACCCCCATAATGTCCTTATTGATAGCCGGTATCACTGGAGGCAAGGAAGCACCTTAAAACCAAAAAATTCGAAAATAATGTGCATCCATCTAAAAACTGAAAGAATCAGCAAGAAAATCATCATTTTGTATTAAATCCTCATACTAGATCTTCTGTAAACGTTTTTCATGACTCCTGAATAGAAGAATCTATTAATGCAACGTACATATACATATCTCAATTATCTTTCGATATAGATCTTGGAGAAAAAGGACATTGTCTGGTAAACGTGTATTATTTTTTTTAAATGTTAAAATGTATTTGTAATTATAACATCTTATGGTACCAACTTAATTTCATTGACATATAAAATAATTTGATGAGACAATGTACATTCCTTTTTAATTTTTCTGTAATTCTCATACTTCTTTGCTCACTCTTTCTATACTCAGACACACGAACGTATGCATTTACATATATATATATATATATATATATATATATATATATATATATATATCGTAATTGATTGATTAATCGATACTCACGTCTGTTGATGGTTGCCAGAAGTTTGTCTTTTGTGGCAATCTGCAGGTGTTTCTTTCGTCCTACCGTTTCAGTTAGTAGGTAGTACCAGCCTTTCACAGCCTGCAATAGAAGACACAAACTGAAATAAAAAAACTACAAGCAAACAAAAACCTCAAAATAAATAGGTATTCATAATGGCTTAAAATTATAAGCTAATATTAATCTTTGCATTTGTTGTTGTTCATTATTTTATATTTAATACTTGCAAAATAGCAAGAGGTAAATATTTCCGATTAACTTTGAAACGTTCTATTCCTTTTTCCGACAAATCAGTGAAGCAAACTTACATGCATTTGTTGGAGAGAGAGAGAGAGAGAGCGACGAATTTAATGATAGGTGTTACTGACACCTAATTGTGACAAAACAAAAAGACGATGCTGCAATATTATTATCCATGAAATTAAGGCTGCATTTGTTTTTTTTAAATTTGCAAACATGATCGACTGCAGATTTTAAGATTTAAAGTAATGCATATTCATAAAGATGGGGGAAAAAAAGAATCACCTATCTCCATCAAGGAAATATTTACCTTCTTTGGTTTCGTGAGACGTGCAACTCCAAATGATGTGCAACCCAAAAATTCATTCAACCTGAAATTGGATACAGAAATAAATGAGGAATTATCTTTGATGACATCATCATCATCATCATCATCATTATTATTATTATTATCATTATCATTATCATTATCATTATCATTATCATTATTATTATTATTATTATTATTATTATTATTATTAAGCATTAACAGTTAAGATAAGTCTGATCATATCTAGGGGTTAACTACGAGAATATAATGGATTTATAATAAAGCTCGTGATCAGAGAAAATTCAAATTAATCAAGATGGTGATGTCAATTATCAAACGAAAGTAACTCCAAAATTGCGAAGAAAAAAAAAAAAAAACAAAAAAACAAACAAAACCTTGCAGTGCTATACTAGTTATTCCCGTTCGAGATCTACTCACCTGGAGACGGGATCCTGATGCCAAATGGAAATCATAACTCTTTTTTGAATATCCTCGTCTGTCAGCTCACTGTAATAATAATAATAATAATAATAATAATAATAATAATAATAATAATAATAATAATAATAATAATAATAACTATCATGCTGCTGCTGATGAAAGAAATAATTCAATCAATTAATAAATAGCTAAATTACGAAGAAATTCTTTGTCAAGCAGCACGACATTCATCCCATCCAAGCCCGCCAGTGGGTGTACCGACTCTAACCTCTCCCATAAAGGTAAAATTAAGATTTTATGATTTTTATGCCAGATCATTTTACAAGACATAAAATCACTATCTCAAACCAACAGAACAGAAAAGAACATAAACTTTTTTCAATGTATAGTTCCATGCTCCTAGCAGGTCTTCACATAAACTTTTTTCAATGTATAGTTCCATGTATAGTTCAATGTATAGTTCCATGTATAGTTCAATGTATAGTTCCATGTATAGTTCCATGTATAGTTCCATGTATAGTTCCATGTATAATTCAATGTATAGTTCCATGTATAGTTCCATGTATAGTTCCATGTATAGTTCCATGTATAGTTCCATGTATAATTCAATGTATAATTCAATGTATAGTTTAATGTATAATTCAATGTATAGTTCCATGTATAGTTCCATGTATAGTTCCATGTATAGTTCCATGTATAGTTCCATGTATAGTTCCATGTATAGTTCCATGTATAGTTCCATGTATAGTTCCATGTATAGTTCCATGTATAGTTCCATGTATAGTTCCATGTATAATTCAATGTATAATTCAATGTATAGTTCCATGTATAGTTCCATGTATAGTTCCATGTATAGTTCCATGTATAGTTCAATGTATAGTTCCATGTATAGTTCCATGTATAATTCAATGTATAGTTCCATGTATAATTCAATGTATAATTCAATGTATAATTCAATGTATAGTTCCATGTATAGTTCCATGTATAGTTCCATGTATAGTTCCATGTATAGTTCCATGTATAGTTCCATGTATAGTTCCATGTATAATTCAATGTATAGTTCCATGTATAGTTCCATGTATAGTTCCATGTATAGTTCCATGTATAGTTCCATGTATAGTTCCATGTATAATTCCATGTATAGTTCCATGTATAGTTCCATGTATAGTTCCATGTATAGTTCCATGTATAGTTCCATGTATAGTTCCATGTATAATTCAATGTATAGTTCAATGTATAGTTTAATGTATAATTCAATGTATAGTTCCATGTATAGTTCCATGTATAGTTCCATGTATAGTTCCATGTATAGTTCCATGTATAGTTCCATGTATAATTCCATGTATAATTCCATGTATAGTTCCATGTATAATTCCATGTATAGTTCCATGTATAGTTCCATGTAGAGTTCCATGTATAATTCAATGTATAATTCAATGTATAATTCAATGTATAGTTCAATGTATAGTTTAATTTATAGTTCAATGTATAGTTCCATGTATAGTTCCATGTATAGTTCCATGTATAGTTCCATGTATAGTTCCATGTATAATTCCATGTATAATTCAATGTATAATTCAATGTATAGTTCAATGTATAATTCAATGTATAGTTCCATGTATAGTTCCATGTATAGTTCAATGTATAGTTCCATGTATAGTTCCATGTATAGTTCCATGTATAGTTCCATGTATAGTTCCATGTATAGTTTAATGTATAGTTCCATGTATAGTTCAATGTATAGTTCCATGTATAGTTCCATGTATAGTTCAATGTATAGTTCAATGTATAATTCAATGTATAATTCAATGTATAGTTCAATGTATAGTTCCATGTATAGTTCCATGTATAGTTCCATGTATAGTTCCATGTATAATTCAATGTATAATTCAATGTATAGTTCAATGTATAGTTCCATGTATAGTTCCATGTATAGTTCAATGTATTGTTCCATGTATAGTTCCATGTATAATTCAATGTATAGTTCAATGTATAGTTCAATGTATAATTCAATGTATAGTTCCATGTATAGTTCCATGTATAGTTCCATGTATAGTTCCATGTATAGTTCCATGTATAGTTCCATGTATAGTTCCATGTATAGTTCCATGTATGGTTCAATGTATAGTTCCATGTATAGTTCCATGTATAGTTCCATGTATAGTTCCATGTATAGTTCCATGTATAGTTCCATGTATAGTTCCATGTATAGTTCCATGTATAGTTCAATGTATAGTTCCATGTATAGTTCCATGTATAGTTCAATGTATAGTTCCATGTATAGTTCCATGTATAGTTCCATGTATAGTTCCATGTATAGTTTAATGTATAGTTCAATGTATAATTCAATGTATAGTTCAATGTATAATTCAATGTATAATTCAATGTATAGTTCCATGTATAGTTCAATGTATAGTTCCATGTATAGTTCCATGTATAGTTCTATCTATAGTTCAATGTATAGTTCCATGTATAGTTCAATGTATAGTTCCATGTATAATTCAATGTATAATTCAATGTATAGTTCCATGTATAATTCCATGTATAGTTCCATGTATAATTCAATGTATAATTCAATGTATAATTCCATGTATAGTTCCATGTATAGTTCCATGTATAATTCAATGTATAGTTCAATGTATAGTTCAATGTATAGTTCCATGTATAATTCAATGTATAATTCAATGTATAGTTCCATGTATAGTTCCATGTATAGTTCCATGTATAGTTCCATGTATAGTTCAATGTATAATTCAATGTATAGTTCCATGTATACTTCAATGTATAATTCAATGTATAATTCAATGTATAGTTCCATGTATAGTTCCATGTATAGTTCCATGTATAATTCAATGTATAATTCAATGTATAGTTCAATGTATAATTCAATGTATAATTCAATGTATAATTCAATGTATAGTTCAATGTATAATTCAATGTATAATTCAATGTATAGTTCAATGTATAATTCAATGTATAGTTCAATGTATAATTCAATGTATAATTTAATGTATAGTTCAATGTATAATTCAATGTATAATTCAATGTATAATTCAATGTATAATTCAATGTATAATTCAATGTATAGTTCAATGTATAGTTCAATGTATAATTCAATGTATAATTCAATGTATAATTCAATGTATAGTTCAATGTATAATTCAATGTATAATTCAATGTATAATTCAATGTATAGTTCAATGTATAGTTCAATGTATAATTCAATGTATAATTCAATGTATAGTTCAATGTATAATTCAATGTATAATTCAATGTATAATTCAATGTATAATTCAATGTATAATTCAATGTATAGTTCAATGTATAGTTCAATGTATAGTTCAATGTATAATTCAATGTATAATTCAATGTATAGTTCAATGTATAGTTCAATGTATAGTTCAATGTATAGTTCAATGTATAATTCAATGTATAGTTCCATGTATAGTTCAATGTATAGTTCCATATATAATTCAATGTATAGTTCAATGTATAATTCAATGTATAGTTCAATGTATAATTCCATGTATAATTCAATGTATAATTCAATGTATAGTTCAATGTATAATTCCATGTATAGTTCAATGTATAGTTCAATGTATAGTTCAATGTATAGTTCAATGTATAGTTCAATGTATAGTTCCATGTATAATTCAATGTATAGTTCAATGTATAATTCAATGTATAATTCAATGTATAATTCAATGTATAGTTCAATGTATAATTCAATGTATAGTTCAATGTATAATTCAATGTATAATTCAATGTATAATTCAATGTATAATTCAATGTATAGTTCAATGTATAATTCAATGTATACTTCAATGTATAGTTCAATGTATAATTCAATGTATAGTTCAATGTATAATTCAATGTATAATTCAATGTATAGTTCAATGTATAGTTCAATGTATAATTCAATGTATAGTTCAATGTATAATTCAATGTATAATTCAATGTATAATTCAATGTATAATTCAATGTATAGTTCCATGTATACTTCAATGTATAATTCAATGTATAATTCAATGTATAGTTCAATGTATAGTTCAATGTATAGTTCAATGTATAGTTCAATGTATAGTTCAATGTATAGTTCAATGTATAATTCAATGTATAATTCAATGTATAGTTCAATGTATAATTCAATGTATAATTCAATGTATAGTTCAATGTATAATTCAATGTATAATTCAATGTATAATTCAATGTATAATTCAATGTATAGTTCAATGTATAGTTCCATGTATAATTCAATGTATAGTTCAATGTATAATTCAATGTATAATTCAATGTATAATTCAATGTATAGTTCCATGTATACTTCAATGTATAATTCAATGTATAATTCAATGTATAGTTCAATGTATAGTTCAATGTATAGTTCAATGTATAATTCAATGTATAGTTCAATGTATAATTCAATGTATAATTCAATGTATAATTCAATGTATAATTCAATGTATAATTCAATGTATAATTCAATGTATAGTTCAATGTATAGTTCAATGTATAATTCAATGTATAATTCAATGTATAATTCAATGTATAGTTCAATGTATAGTTCAATGTATACTTCAATGTATACTTCAATGTATAGTTCAATGTATAGTTCAATGTATAATTCAATGTATAATTCAATGTATAGTTCAATGTATAATTCCATGTATACTTCAATGTATAGTTCAATGCATAGTTCAATGTATAGTTCCATGTATAGCTTAATGTATAGTTTAATGTATAATTCTATTTATAATTCAATGTATAGTTCAATGCATAGTTCCATGCTCCTAGCAGGTCTTCGCAGAGAGGCATAGAACAAGGATATCAAGTATTTCTTTTTTTCGGGGGTGGGGGAGGGGAGCGGGAGGGAGGTTACGACACAGCAACAATATGAAGTTAATATTGTATATTGTGCCGAGTCAAGTATAATACAGTACCTTGCCCAAGGACACACCACGGTACCTGATTCGGCGGTGGGAATTGAATCCTTCATATATGTCAGAAGAGCAGAGGAAGAATACACACGCACGTACACATTTCCATAACAGTGACACGAGCACGTACACATTTCCACACAGTGACACCCGGAGAGATTTCCACTTATTGCATCGAAAACAAGTTGAAAAAAAAACACGAAGAAAGGCATCAACTTATGACATGGTTGTTTTCTAAAGAAAAAAAATGAATGCGGATGTCTTTTTATTTTGTTTAGTTTTGCAGACTAGGGCTACAACAGAGTTACGGTTTAATAACTTTGTAATATCTAGGATACAGTTATTATCACAATGTATAGAATTTAGTTACAATGTATAGAATTTAGTTACAATGTATAGAATTTAGTTACAGCTGAATGTTTATGTCACTGAACCTTTACAATATCAAGCAAAATTTTAAAAAAACTGCAGTATAGATAATGACGGTATTTTTCTTTTTAACAGATTTTCTTTCACTACATTTTCCTAAGATATTGAGATATGAACGATAGATGGAAAATCAGTTTTTTTCTACTGATGATTAGAAAGTTAATTTTAAACTTTCTTGTGTATTTATCTGCCAGACATATTAGTATTGCTGATAAATCGTTTTTTCATCAGAATGACAGGTAGATATTGTCATAAAAACAGTCGTAAATCGTTGTTAAAACCAGCAAATTTACTCTGAGAGATGATCGTAATCTTGCAGATTGTTGTAAAGGAGCAAGGTGTTAATTGTCAGCAACTGGCATGATCAAGGTATGGCCAGGTATCGCACAGGTAAGGTACTGCAAAATACAGGTAAGGTAGATGTCAGGCAGTCAAAAGGATGTCTGTTTTTGTGTACAAACAGATCAATCAGCAACCGCATTGCAATATGTGCCACACAGGGCAGAAATCAAACAGTAGCTGGGTCTGTTTCCGGCTTGGAGGGGAGAGGAGGGGGCAGGCAGGCTCCACTCCAGTGTTTATTGGTGTTACAAAAACTCATCAAAACCCTTAAAGTGACTTATTAGTGGTCATTTCACGCTGGGCGTAACATGGTACACTTGAGCACATTGCTGCAATATACGACCACCAGCATGGAACATAAACCTAATGGTAGCAAACAATATTGTAAAATGAAAGCTAAATTTTAATTTTCTTTTTTCCTTTCTTCCTTCTATTTTTGTACTAAAGAGAGAGAAAGTAGAAAAACAACAAAGCAAACAACAAAATTCTGAGATAAATCTTTTTTGTTTAATATTTACATAATTAATACTATTTTTTTAAATTATGAAAGAAAAAACTGGTGATAAAAAGGGTAAGTGACGGAAAAGAAACGATATGTATCGGTAATGTATGCAAAATTGTTTGGATAGAAGGAAAGGAAGGAAACTAGGAGGTAAGGAAGCAAACTAGAAGGATCGAATGACTTGATATATGTGATTCATAAATGTCTAAATCAGGTATAATCTCCAGGGACAATAAGGTTTGTATCAAGTTTAAATACTTACACACTTTGAAAAATAATCCCTTAACAAAAATTATTGAGAACATGTATATTAGTATGATACGTTCTAATAATAATAATAATAATAATAATAATAATAATAATAATAATAATAACAACAACAACAACAACAACAAGGAACTCACAATGAGAACTTTTCGTCATACACCGGATTGTTGCTGTTTGGGACTATATCTGTTATGCATCTGCATGTTTCCATTTCATCCGGAATCAAAGAGATCTGTAAAATTTATTAGATCAGAAAATCTTAAATACTCAATAAATTAAGCAAAAGGAAGGGAAAAAAAATAATCGAGATAATTTATATAAATTATATAAAATTAGTCTGAATGACACGCTCCATATTGCAAGATATACGTATTTTCACAGAAAGCAGTGAAACCGATGAAAGGGTGCACCAGAAAAGAAATGTATACTCTTTTCCAGTCTATAATTTGAACAATACTCTTTTCATTTTATTTAATAATTATCCTTCACAAACATACACGAAAATTGTCTAGACGTTCCATTCCGTGTGTATTATATATACGGAGTACCCTGAAGCAGAGTTAAGTTTTCCCCTCATACTTTCATCAATACTGATCAGTAAACATAACACCAATTTATTGAAGTAATATCGACCTATTGATGAACTTACTGGTCCATTAAAGAAAAGATTACAATATAGATAAATACCAAAACGAGTACTCACCAGAACAAATGAATCGGCCAAGGTGGACCACTTAGACCCGATATGTCTAGCTTCGATTGCTGCAAAAATAAATAAATAAATAAATACACAACTTTGTGATGATCAAAATATAAGATTTTGATTAATTATATAAATTGCGGCAATGCGAAAAATGAAAAATTCAAACCAAAAGTATCGTATTTTGCATTATTAATAGTAAATTCAACACAAAATGAAGATTTAATGACTCAGTTTAAAAGTTTAATATATCGGAAGCCATTACCAAGCGTATAAGCATTAATGTGTATAAATGACTAAATAACAGTATAACACCAACATATACAATAAAATGCCCTGCAACTATAGTATGAAAAGATTATGACCGACCTTTTAATGATGAAGATGATAATAGGACAGACACAGCAATGGTTAAGAATGCAAGAGCCGAAGAAAATTATATGAGAGAGAGAGAGAGAGAGAGAGAGAGAGAGAGAGAGAGAGAGAGAGAGAGAGAGAGAGTGACTCACCATGAACTGTCAGTAATCCAGAATTCATGTAAACAGCAAGTTTCACTTGACCTGTAAAAATAAGGTTAATTACTTCGTGGACATAAAATCTATGTGCCTGTTCTAATTAATAGTAAATTTTTCTTGTGTACATACAGTTATCGTGGGCTCAGATTTGTCAGATATGTTCTTCTGTTACGTTCTTCTGTTACTAATGATTATCATATAATTTATTATTATTATTATTATTATTATTATTATTATTATTATTATTATTATTATTATTATTATTACAGGCTCAGATGTATTAATTATGCTAATACCGATGACTTCCTGTCTTTAATATTCTGAAACTACTCCAGTATTGCACAAACAAACAAAAAACATTTACCAATTATCACCTATTAACTGCAATGAAATGTTGGTGAAAATGTATGCTCAGCTGCCCACTTGCATCGTCGTGCAATTTTAAGGAAATTGTGATTACGTTAAGCAGTTTGGAAAGAGAAAGGATCTTTTTTCTGTTTACCAAAGTTTTAATAATACGAACGTCAAATAAACCTGACAAATAACGGACAGTCATGGGACGAACTTATTTTCTACCGTTATACAGGGTCTGCTGTTTCCACACTAAGTCTGAATACAATTTGACAGAAAATATATTTTTGGCATAAAAGTTATAACATCCTTACTTAATAAGTATTTACAATACAACTAATAGGACATATGATGGGTACATATTTAAATACCAAAGCATAACATCGTTAATAGCAAACAACGTATAATTCATCCGTCAAATAAAGCTAATGAAGTATATATACATGAATTAATGACTCACGCTATAAAGTACAAAATATACAATACGAAAATTAATTTTAAAACCATTCTATGAAATATTTGGATCGTTCTGCTAATTTTATGAACTCAAATTTCCATTTTAGAAAGTTTCAGTACAATGAAACCAGACATGGCGGAAACCTCTAAAGAAGAACAGTTGGTCATTAAAATACATTTGTAAAATCCTTTTACTTCAGTGAACTTATATGTATTACCTCTGTGTTTATTGCACTTGTCTATAAAAGACAAAATTTTTAGTATCTCGAGTGTCCTTTATTGTATTTATTTCGATTGCACTAATAACTTTACATTAATATCCTATTTCTAAGTGGGCAAATTAGGAGGATAACAGAGAATAGGTCCTTAGTGAAAAAAAAAAAAAAAAATATTGAGTGTGCTTCACTGCCTGATAAAAATAGTTTCATTCATAAATAACTTTGACCTTGCCTGATATGCAGAGGAAGGGTAAAGTTTTATGAACGTTCAAGGGGTAAAAATGACATATTCTGCAATCCAACGTGATGACTTTGAATCTCAGGGTTTGGAAATTATGACCATACGGAAATATAACCAAGATTACAAATGAGAATGACCTTGACAGAGATTGTCCTTGACAAAGATTCAGAGGATGCATATATATTCAAGAACAGTACTTAATAAATCTACAGTTCAAGTATGATAACTATCCCGTCATGGTTTAAGACTTATGACTATGCTCATTAGAGACCATTAAACATAAAATTAAATCGTCATTAGTCTCTAATCCGGAAGGTAACATAAAATTAAGAAACAACTTTCAAACTCCTAATTTTACAATAGATAGATAGATAGATGAGATGATCGATGAGATTATCGATGAGATAGATAATATAGATGAGATAGATAGATAGATAGAACACCTCTTTTGAAGACACCTCTCCTTTTCGGATTCAAATGTTCCTCAACTGTTGGTAGCACCATGATGTGAATAACAGAGTATACAGTGTTATTAGTCACTATCAAACCTAGATACGGTCCTAACGTCACCAGTTAAAAGTTTATCACCTAATAGATGAAAAAAGTTGCTTGTATATAGCGGAGACTGTGAGCTATAATAATTATGATACCGTTAGCAATCGATATTATCCAAAGTGTTAATTGGTAAACCGTGACACTCCGGATTAAATAACCCCAATCCCTTCGGGGCATTTTAAACTCGGTCTGTGATTGGTCAATTTATTTTAAGCTCTAGTTCTCGTCGTCTGGTGCCATTGAAGCAAAACTGAACAGTACTAGAGGATTTATGTTTTGATTAACTCATTAAAACGCAATGAAAATAAAGCAATCACTGATTGGTGTTGTGATTCCTCTTTGTATTTCCAAATAGAGCGCAACTCGGGTTACCTTTATCACTACCGATTTGTAAAGGTGAAAATCTGTACACCTTAACCTGTCACCAGATCAAAAGCAATCTTGTAGCAATCAAAGAAATGAGTATTAATTAAACCAGTTAATCCCACATAACTGCTAAACAATGCGATCTTAGCATTTAAGACAGTACACGTGATATCATAGGTAGGATGGCTGTTTAAGTACATAATTGAACACTAATTTTGATATGCAAAATCAGTCTTGACATTTTAAATTTTTTACAATGTTATTGTGTCTTGCGTTGAAAACGAATAAAAATGAATAACAGAATAACAGGTTTATTTACTCTCAGGTCGCATTCTGGTAAAATACGAGGAAAAACAAGATAGTTACTTTTACATTTTACATGCGTGTGGCTGCACAAATGTTAAAGGATGAACACAGAAAGGATTAACAAAAAAGTATTTAGTAGAATATTCACAAACACTTTTCAGATGACCACTATTTTTCACACTCATTCATATCGGATTTCCAGGTTTTAGTATATCGATCAAGTAGAATTTGTTTGCATTTTGTTACCAAAGATTTGTTATCAGAAAAAGAACGTGTTAACCAGACATAATTAAATTAAAGTACTGCAAATCCATTACTTTGTAAAATGACAGATCGTAAATTGCTGTTTATGTTGCAAATCCATTACTTTGTAAAATGGCAGATCGTAAATTGCTGTTTATGCTGCAAATCCATTTATCTGTAAAATGACAGATCGTAAATTGCTGTTTAGAATGCAAATCCATTTATTTGCATAATGACAGATCGTAAATTGCTGTTCATAATGCAAATCCATTTATTTGCATAATGACAGATTGTAAATTACTTTTTATAATGCAAATCCACTTATTTGCATAACGACAGATCGTAAATTGCAATTTATACTGCAAATCCTATTATTTGCAAAATGACAGATCGTAAATTGCAATTTATACTGCAAATCCATTTATATGCAAAATGACAGATCGTAAATTGCAATTTATACTGCAAATCCATTTATATGCAAGATGACAGATCGTAAATTGCTTTTTATACTGTAAATCCATTTATTTGCATAATGACAGATTGTAAATTACTTTTTATACTGCAAATCTACTTATTTGCATAATGACAGATTGTAAATTGCTGTTTATACTGCAAATCCATTTATATGCATAATGACAGATTGTAAATTACTTTTTATACTGCAAATCTACTTATTTGCATAACGACAGATTGTAAATTGCTGTTTATACTACAAATCCATTTATTTAAAAAATGACAGATCGTAAATTGCTTAATAAGTATCAATATAAAGTACATTACAGTTTTACTCCTTCTCGCTTACTAATTTTGACTAAAAACTAACCATTCGTGTTTTAGTATATTTTTTTCTTTTTTTTTATTAGCAATTACTGTTCCTTGTGTAATTTCAAACGTGAAATAAAGATGTCCCAGCGTAAATGTTTAATTATGAACTTAAATGTGAAATGTAGTATAGTTTATTTTACAGGGAAGTCTAAAAATGTGCATTGATTCATCTATTTAATAAAACAATTACTAAATGTGAAATAATTACAAAATCACATACAAGTCTGCATTTTTTGACTCCATTTTTCTTGGCAAAAAAAATATTATTATTGTTGTTTAGTCTCCACAAACATTGGTAAAAGCATTAAAGTAACAAATATGACTAATTACTAACATTTAAATTTTTTTTTAAAAAAGCCCAATTACAAATTGAGTCAGATTACTACAGAATAGAACAGAACAAGCCCAATTACAAATTGAGTCAGATTACTACAGAATAGAACAGAACAGGCCCAATTACAAATTGAGTCAGATTACTACAGAATAGAACAGAACAGGACCAATTATACAAAAACCCTACTAAGATTGTACAAGTTAAATATATGAAAATATTTTATTGCACTCTTTTTTTTTACTCTTCATGGTATTCTAATATAACATTGCGTCACTTGTTTGTTGGAATAGCATAAGTTTGTTCTTGTATACCGCATGGAAGTGGACTATGACGATTTATTTTCAAATAAGATTTACTCTGTTTTAATAATCTACAGAAATGGCTGTATAAATGCCAAAAAAATTACAAAAAATTCATTTTGTTTCAGTAAATTTGTATATTCGACAAATATACTGTGTCCATGTTTGTTGCAGTTATTATTATTATTATTATTATTATTTGCTTGACAACAAAATTTCAGAAGCGGTGGTTAAAAGGATTTTCAGGCTTGGGTCGTACAGAGGAGATTACATACTCGGTTCATACAGCGAATAAATCATTGGCAATTATCGTCTTTAATCTCCCTGTGTTCAAGAACAAAGCGGTTATCTACAAAGCTCAATGGATTAAAATTCTTCTGTGGAAAGTGTAAGTCAAAACAAATCGATATTCACCCAAATGAATGTACAATATTTTTTAAGGTCTATTGCGTAAAATTGTCGAGATATATTGAACTAAATTGTAAATAATTTTAAAATGATCATAGTTCATGAAATATACATCCTTAGATTATTAATAGCTCGAATCATTCTCTCTCTCTCTCCACCACCCCCTTTATTTTTCTGGTAGAAGTAAAATCCATCACTATACCTCCTATAAAGAATGTTATATTTGTTAATAAAAGCCTAATTTAATGTCGAAGATTAAAACCACTAATTATTGTCCATATACATCATCTAAATACTTAGGTCTCTGGGATAAAGTTACTGAATTATTATTATTATTATTATTATTAAGTTTCGAAGTATAAAATGCAAAATAAAACAAGACTGTTTGTATCTCATATATTTTTAATAATCTTCGTTTGTTTTGATGTAGTTAGATCTTTAATAGGCTGTAAAATAAACCTGGATGAGAAATTATCTTTAAATAGCGATGATAATGATATTGATGATTTAAATAAAAAGGAAAATTAATGAATAAAGTATGAGCAAACAATTGGGATAGAAAGTACAAGCGGAGGGAAGCACAAACAAAAACGTTTAAATTAATCCAATATAAATAGAATAGTAAAGGATGACAAATATTGTATAGCATGCTACATGTTTACTGATAAATTATGCAACCGATAAAATGTTATGACAATGAAAGAATCTCATTACAAATAAGCGCGAATGCGTTAAGTTTAATTAATCAATAATAAAAAGTAGAGTAATGGAAAAACAAATTCCTTTTTTTGTTTGCAAAACGTATGTGTATTGAAAACATCTTAAATTATTTACATAAAGCCCCGGTAAAAGACGGTTATAACTGGGTAGCTGTTTTTTTAGTCATCTTCAAAAGTAAATGTACATGTCCTTTTTCCGGGACCAGTTAATAATACTCAGTCTGAAATAGACCAGTTAATAATACTCAGTCTGAAATAGACCAGTTAATAATACTCAGTCTGAAATAGACCAGTTAATAATACTCAGTCTGAAATAGACCAGTTAATAACACTCAGTCTGAAATAGACCAGTTAATAATACTCAGTCTGAAATAGACCAGGTATTGAAAATTCCGTCTGGAAACAGCAATACAGCACCCCACCTCATTCACTCATGAAACCGACATTCCTGTGGCAGTGTCGATCCACAGCACCCCACCTCATGTCGCACATGAAACCGCCACTCATGTGGCAGTGTCGATCGACATGTACGTAACTTATACAATAATATGCGCTATTCACTTAAAGCTAATATTGATTACGTAAATAGGTGCTATCGCTTGAAATCAGATAACGTCACAGACTTCTTGTATATAAACTAATCTTAAAGGAATACACTATGTAAATATGACTGGCTGTTAAAAGACCCCCATCCCACCCCACCAAAATAAATAAATAAATAAATAAATGTAGAATTGATATGAAGGGAACAGTTTGGTTTAGTGGGTTTAACGCCATTTTTCAGAACATGGTAGGCTATACATGGCGGTTAGTATATACTTTGATGGAGGAAGGAGCCGGGAAGAACCACCGACCGACTGGAAGCTACTGACAACCTTTCTCACATACCCACCGACCGACTGGAAGCTACTGGCAACCTTTCTCACATACCCACCGACCGACTGGAAGCTACTGGCAACCTTTCTCACATACCCACGTTGGCCGAGCCGAGACTCGAACCCACGCGGACAGAGGTGAAATCTGTAAAGGCGAGCGCCTTAGACCACCCCGGACCCCTGGAGAGAACAGGGAATCTAATTATTCATCAATAAAAAAGGCGAGTAACGGTCGGTAAAAAAATAGCCTTTTTCGCTTGTGAAATGTCCGTCTATTGCAAAAACGCTTAAATTATTTGTATAAGACCTAACTAAAAGACAGCCACTTTTGATAAAAAAAACAGAAAATAAATTTGTTGATAAAAACTCCCAGCCCCCTACCAATTTTTGTTGTTGTTGTTCGAGGGTTCGAGGCGCCCGGGGGCAATGTTCTTTAGTGGTGCCCCTACCGAGGCGCACGGGGTAATGTTCTTTAGTTGCGACCTACTTTGCCACAGAGAACAGTTTTTATGTCAGTTGCCAACCTCCACCCCCTCCCATCTACGCCCCGATTACAGCTAAAGAAAAAAACTCCCGACTGCGCCCCACCCCCTCGCGCCGGGCGGTAATTGCCCCCACCCCCCATCGCGCCGCCACTGCAGAAGAATTTGATAATGAGCGAGATCCACATATAATAATGAGGTGCTATTTCATTTGATTAGCTAAGCTTGTTACCACTCGAGAGATCGTATTTCTGGTCTAATCGTTTTTATCAAACTTGGAAAATAGGCCTAAATCGTCAAGATCTCAGATGAGTACAGTTATGAGCGAGATCCGCCCTATTAATGAGTTGATCTTGCATCTGACTGACCGAGCTACTTACCACTAAAGAGATGGCATTTCTGGCCCAGTTTTGATCAGACTTGGTAAATAGATTAGTATCATAAAACTTTATTATCGTGTTTTGTTATGAGCGAGACCTGTTCATGTAAAAAAGATGATCTTGCAGAGTTGTTTTTGATAACATTCTGATCAAACTTGGTAAATAAGTTTTATCCTCAAGATCGCAGATGTTTAGATTATGAGCAATCTAGGCGTATTAAATAGGTGATCTTGCATCTGATTGGCTAAGGATGAGAGCACTCTTGTAATTCTACAACAACAACAATTTTAAAAGTAGATAAAATAAATTTGTCTAACTTTTCAGTGTCACTATCAGATGTATGGACATTTTCTTTTACATCGTCACGAAACATGGAGGGTGGGGCTGGGATCATGTGGGACTAAACTATATTTATGTCCAATTGTCCAATTCAGTGTATATTTTTGTTACGCCACTACGTGTGTGCTTTCAGGTTTCATCATCGGAAATATGAAAATTAAGCATGTGTGGAGAGAGAGAGAGAGAGAGGGAATCACCTCTATTCTGGCTAACATTTGTCCTTGTTATCTTATTTTTTAAGCCAACCCCTTCATTTCTTGTATCTATTGGCGTGCTGGTGACGGGCTTTGGGCCAACTTGTGAACCACTTGATTTCAACTTGGGTGTTGAATATTTAGAATGCAGCGTTCTGAATATTATGGAGCCAGAGAGCTTGAAGAATTCTGAAATGGAATAGAAATAGATATACCCCGTTGTTCTCATTTCTTAGCCATATTTTTTCAAGTACTAGCACGTGTATGTGTATGTGTTTAAATGTTAGTGGTTACTATGTATCAGTAGATTTCCATGCATCGTTACCTTTATTTAGTCCCCCCCCCCCAAGTTCTTAATCTATTTTGTATGATGTCCATCTTCCTCTACCTCCTTTATATGATTTTCTTCCTTTTCTCCATTTGATAGAGCTAATAAAAAGAGTACAAACGATGAAGGTCTATATTTTCCATTTGATAGAGCTAATAAAAAGAGTACAAACGATGAAGGTCTATATTTTCCATTTGATAGAGCTAATAAAAAGAGTACAAATATGAAGGTCTATATTTTCCATTTGACAGAGCTAATAAAAAGAGTACAAACGATGAAGGTCTATATTTTCCATTTGATAGAGCTAATAAAAAGAGTACAAATATGAAGGTCTATATTTTCCATTTGATAGAGCTAATAAAAAGAGTACAAACGATGAAGGTCTATATTTTCCATTTGATAGAGCTAATAAAAAGAGTACAAACAATGAAGGTCTATATTTTCCATTTGACAATTACTCTTAGCTAAGTTTATTAAAAATATAACGTACATAAAGAGCAAAAGATATAAATAGAAAGAAAAAAGAAAGGAAGTAAGGAAAAGAAAGTGAAAATGAAAATGTGAAGAGATATTTAAAGAAGACATACCAGAAATGTAAGATGAGTTCAACTTTGGTCCACAGCATTTTCTTTTCTTCTTCGGTGTGATGATAGAATTGTTGAATTGTGGCTCTTCATCATCGATATCCGAATAATGGCGCTTTTTCCTGCTCTCTTCCATCTTGACAACTTTTGTAAACCTACTTGAAACACAATAAAACTGTAACAACTCTCAACTCTATCTTACCATGTAATTTTCTCTTAAATGATGTTCTAACAATCGTGACACTATTGCTTAATACACGTATACGAAGAATGATACATTAATGTCAAGCAACACAATACGAAGTGTTGGATACATTAATGTCAAGCAACACAATACGAAGTGTTGGATCTAGTACCTTGCTGACAACATACGTCTGAATAAAGCTTGCCAAGGGTTTATATATATATATATATATATATATACATACATACATATATACATATTGTCCTACAAGTTGGTCCAACATCTTTTATCAATATAAAATATGCCATAAGGAAGAAACACATTCTATAGGCAAATATTATCTAAATCTAGATCGGAATAATCTTGCAACCATTAAATTCATTAAGTGTTTATTTTGCTCCTAGATCGGAATAAAGTGCTTAAGCACATGATTGATTCATTATTGTCATATTCATGTTGTTGGGATTAACTTTCCAAACAGATGATTAGGCCTTTATCGGATATTATTATTTGTTATCAGATCTGACGCATCTTTCTTTCGATTTGACACCTAGGAAAATCGATTCACGCGAGGAAGAATAGAGCGGGAGATGCGATCAGCGTAAATTGAAAGAGATAAGGATCCGGAATAGCACCCTGTGGCTTTCTCATAATGTCCTCGTCAAAATGTAACGTTTCGCTTATTTCAAGTCAAAATACATACTCACAGGATTCGAATCCGTTTTTTTTTTTAAATATAAAAAAACCCCAATCAGACAACAATTTTTTTAGAACTTTATTAGTACTTTGATTTCTTACTGAAAAACACTAAAGCTGTAGAAGTGTTTATCTAATGTATGTATATAACCGTTACATTGACGTATAACACCTGATATTCACAGCGATATTTCAACGGATCCAGATTCACAGAATGGAGTACTTATCCAGATACACGGAATGGAACGGATCCAGATACACAGAATGGAGTACTTATCCAGATACACTGAATGGAACGGATCCAGATACACGGAATGGAACAAATCCAGATACACGGAATGGAGTACTTATAGACATTCCTTTTAAGATAATAACTTTGGTTTAAAATTAAATCTTGAACGAGGACTAGTTTAATTTTTTCCTAACTAGGATGTATTCGTCTGGCAGCAAATGTTGTGAGATCAACGTACCCCGCCTATAAAAGATATATTTGGGTTTAATAAAATACCAATGCTGATTTGAAATACTAGAAAAAAAATAACCAGATGAAACCATTATGGAGGATGAGAGAGAGAGAGAGAGAGAGAGAGAGAGAGAGAGAGAGAGAGAGAGAGAGAGAGAGAGAGAGAGATAGCATGGCACACTACAGTCATTTGACACTTGTAATACACATGCAGTCTGATATGTATAACTTTTACAAACAATTTTTCTTTCCAGTCATTTCCATAACCAACAACGTTCAGATTGTTCTTCTTCTTGTGTAATGTATGTATGTATGTATGTATGTATGTATGTATGTATGTATGTATGTATGTATGTATGTATGTATGTATGTATGTATGTATGTATGTATGTATGTATGTATGTATGTATGTATGTATGTATGTATGTATGTATGTATGTATGTATGTATGTATGTGTATATTTATGTATGTATGTGTATATTTATGTATGTATGTATGTATGTATGTATGTATGTATGTATGTATGTATGTATGTATGTATGTATGTATGTATGTATGTATGTATGTATGTATGTATGTATGTATGTATGTATGTATGTATGTACATTTTATGATTACATGTGAGTGTGTCAGAAACTGTTGTAAGTAAAAGTTTTATTTGTACATATACGTTGTATTTATAGTTGCAGTATTCTAGTATTGCGGATTGATTGATTCAAATCCAAACGTATTATCATCAGAAAATTATTATTATTATTATTGTTATTATTATTATTATTATTATTATTATTATTATTATTATTATTATTATTATTACAGCAGCAAGGAACATTCAAATCATCAATGCAAAATCTATGTATGTGTGATTGTCCTCAGTTAGAGGTATAAATTTACTTTTAAAATGAAAATTTTGAGCAGATTTAAAAGAGCTTGAGCGACCATTAGAATTCATTGCTAGATAATGACCATTTTTGTTTATATACTGAATTAAAAACAAAGAAACAACACACAAACAAGTTTCTACGATAGTTTTCGGACCTCCTCTGTTTAAAAAATTTCATCTCTAATCTTGTTATGTCAAGAAAAGAAAACAAACAAAACACAAATAAAACACAAGAAAGGGAACATATATTCATTGCGATGTTCATAAATTCTTGTGTGCAAATTGTTCCTCGATAAACATTAACTTTAATCCAGTCTATGTTTATGTAATATGTACTCTGTGAGCATGTACATATATGAGTATACAATATTGAATTGAATTGTTATGAAAAGTAATATTTTATGAAACCATGAAAAATATATTGGTATACCCTGTGGTTAGATTACGGCACAAGAAAGATTTAAAGTAGCAAGTATGCTATAACAACAGCAGCAGCAGCAGCAGGAACAACAAGAACAACAACGTTGTCAACAACAACAGAAACTACAACTATTTCTAATACTACTGCTACTACTAATGTTTTAAAGGATTTCAGTCATTCCAGGTTTTTATTCTGAACATTCGCACAAACATTACGTCTGCAGCATAGAAAAGGCCATAAAAGACTTCAAATTATTTCGTTGTATGTTTTATGCGTACAACTCAGATTGACTGCGCTCATTTATTTGGTTGTGTGTTTTATGTGTACAACTCAGATTGACTGCGCTCATTTATTGGTTGTGTGTTCTGTGTGTACAACTGAGAGTGGGTACGCTCTATTATATGATTGTGTGTTCTGTGTGTACAACTGAGATTGGGTACGCTCATTTATTTGGTTGTGTGTTCTGTGCATACAACTGAGATTGGGTACGCTCATTTATTTGGTTTTATCTTCTGTGTATACAACTGACATTGGGTACGCTCATTTATTTGGTTGTGTGTTCTGTGTATACAACTGAGATTGGGTACGCTCATTTATTTGGTTGTGTGTTCTGTGTATACAACTGAGATTGGGTACGCTCATTTATTTTTGGTTGTGTGTTCTGTGTGTACAACTGAGATTGGGTACGCTCATTTATTTGGTTGTGTGTTCTGTGTATACAACTGAGATTGGGTACGCTCGTTTATTTTGTTGTGTGTTCTGTGTATACAACTGAGATTGGGTACGCTCATTTATTTGGTTGTGTGTTCTGTGTATACAACTGAGATTGGGTACGCTCGTTTATTTGTTGTTATCCTCTTTATGATATATTTTACTTTTATCTCAGATTTTAATTTCTTTATTTATTCGAAATTGTTATGTTAATATAATAAGTAACATTTTATTGTCAGTTGGAAAAGAAGACTCTGCTGTAAATAAAATATAGTCGTAGTACTTCCTGGTATATTTATGTGTACGGTCAGAAAAGTTGTATGACACTTTTCACTGGTTCTGTACACACAAGTACATTATTGTCTATAGATGGATGAGTTCAGAAATAAAGAGATTCATCTTTATACCAGGTTAATTAAATATAATACGTGTATTACATTGTCGCTAAAAGTGTTTAATCTTAATTAATGTAGATGTATATTTTTGTAGTATTTCTAAAATCATTCAGAAAGCATAACTTTAAATGAATCTAATTACTGAATTTGAAGTAAACATCTATAGCTTTTTTACCCTCAGGTGATCAAAGAAGAGAAAAGATTGAAACAGAGTGTTTTCCCTGCACTTACTGCATTGTATAAGCTGACGATATTCCTAACAAAGAAATTTTTGCACACGTAACAACGGGACGCAACTCGTACAAGCTTAGCTTGTATATCAATTACTAATATTTCAATCGTCATCGTTCTTTATGTAACGGACGAAAAAACAAAAACATAAAGCACCCCCCCCCCCCAAAAAAAAAACAAACCCAAAAGCATTAGATTTCTAACAAGCTTGAAGGATTCGGTATATTTGATTCAGTGTTTGGTTGGAAAAGAAACAAACATTAAAACATGAAATAAGTTCTGGGAGTAGTCTATTTAAGGCAGTAATATTCTTGTAATTGTTTATCAGTTGTGGGATGCTGTCAACTGAAGGAGAAAGTGATACCTATTATACTCTAATGATCGTATGCACGTTTTTCAGACTGATTTGCAAGCTCTGGTTTGACAGGTTAGTACAATACAAATTCCCTTCATTACACGAACATATATGCATGTCCGATTAAAATAAACCTCGCATGCCTAATGTCTCGCAATTAAAGCTATTGTTAAAAAAATCCCTTGATTCAGATCCTGTGAATTGGATTCCACAAATAATCTTGATATATATGACTTTCTGAAATTTCGGAATGCAACCTAGAATGATATGCACTTGGCTGCATAGAAACCTCTTGGTGTGTAAAAACAAAAAAATACACATAGAACAATTTAATTCTGCACCGGCCTGCGATTGACATCTTCTTAGGGAACTAAAACTGTTGTAACAAAAAGCCCGCTTACACCGATATCAGACAATACTTTAGTATTGTAACTGTGTGTCGGTTACCACTTGCGACAATAAAATGTCTTTTATTTATATGTTTTATTTATATGGATTTTGCGTACATTTCCGTCAAAATGGATAAAATACCTTGCGAAAAAAAAATACAACACGCTGTGAAGAGAAGCAACCCCCACCACACACATACACCAACCGCCCCACAACACAAACACACCAACCGCCCACTTCCCCACACACAAGAAGAACCACAATGTTGTTGGTCTAAATAGAAATCTGAACAATCTTGCAACTACTAAATTCATTAAATGCTTATTTTGCCCCTAGATCGATTGCTTCATTATGGTCATATTCGATTGATTCATTATGGTCATATTCGATTGATTCATTATGGTCATATTCGATTGATTCATTATGGTCATATTTGATTGCTTCATTATGGTCATATTCGATTGATTCATTATGGTCATATTCGATTGATTCATTATGGTCATATTCGATTGATTCATTATGGTCATATTCGATTGATTCATTATGGTCATATTCGATTGATTCATTATGGTCATATTCGATTGATTCATTATGGTCATATTCGATTGATTCATTATGGTCATTCATATTCATGTAGTAGGGATTAACTTTCCAAATAAATTATTTTGACCTTTATCAGACATTATTATTTTTTATCTGATTTTACGCATCTTCCTTTCGACTTAACACCTCGGAAAATCGATTCGCGCGAGAAATAATTGAGATGCGATAAGCGCAAATTGAAAGAGATAAGGTTCTAGAATAGCACCCTTTGGCTTTCTCATAATGATCCCAGGCAAAAAATTAACGTCCTACCATTTCCTTATTTCAAATGATAACACACACTCATAGGATTCGAGTCCGTTTTTTTTTCTTCAAACAATCAGGCAACAGTTCTTTTAGAAAATCATTAGTACTTTGATTTATTACTGAAAAACAAAAAATCTGTAGAAATGTTTATCCAATGTATGTATTTAACCGTTCCATTGACGTATAGAATTGAGTCCTTTTATACATTATAACTTTGGTTTAAAATTAAATCTGGTTTAATCTTGATAGAGGACCAGAGAGAGAGAGAGAGAGAGAGAGAGAGAGAGAGAGAGAGAGAGAGAGAGAGAGAGAGAGAGAGAGAGAGAGAGAGAGAGAGAGCATGTCATACAATATTGATTTTACACCAGTAATGCAGATGGAGTGTGATATTTTCATACACTCAATTTCACCATATATATATATATATATATATATATATATATATATATATATATATATATATATATCTGTGTGTGTGTTATGTGTCTCTGGTTTTGTCCATCACCTAAGACATTTAGATTATTATTATTATTATTTTTTTTTTTTAATATTATTATTATTATTATCATTATTATTATTATTATTACAACAACAACAACAACAGCAATAAACTTTCACATCTTCAAATCAAACTCTGTATTAGAATAATTGTCCTCAGTTAGAAGAATAAATTTACTTTTAAAATGAAAAACTCCAGATTTTACCATATATTTGGCAGACTGAAGGGAGCTCCGAGCGACCATTCAAATTTATTGCTAGAACTTGACCATCAGGGTGCGTTATTGAATTGAATTGCCATGAAAGATATAATTATAGGTACCGCTGAAAAATATACCGGTACACCCTGTGGTTAGATTACGTCACAAGAAGGATTTGAAGTCGCAAGTATGCTATAACAACATCCTCAAGCAGGAACAACAAGAACAGCGACGATGACAACAGTAATATAAAACCACTGTTACTACGACTACTACTGTTTTAAAGGATTTTAACCATTCCATTTTTATATTTCAACATTCGCTTCCTTTAATTTTGAAGGGACACACATTACTTTTGCAGCCACGAATGACCTAATTTTTTATTTGTATTTTTTTATGTCTCCCACTCACATTTGGTGCGCTTGTTTATTTGTTGAATTAATGCGGGGAGGTGGGATTCAATAGTAGACCTCGAAATGCTTTCACGTTAATTTCTGTGGTAATAAAATACTATTTTACTGCTGTCGCCGATGGTATGAAATCGTTTTAAATTTATGCACAGTAATATCTTCTTCAAACAGTAAAGCAGTTTTTATCCGCTATTTTAAGACCAACAGATAAAGCAAGTCATTTGTTGTGAATGGGATCGCATGGGTCATTCAATGTGTTATTGAGTGAAAGTTTACGCTATACCTCCCCCTCCCCCCCCCTCTCTCTCTCTCTCAGTTAGATATACACAGCGACCATGATCGCTCTGGCAAGGTACTCCAGACACTCTTTATCGCTTGCAACAGTTTCCTAGACACTGTTGCATGTATGGTCATGCAATTTAATGTGTGCATTCACATTTATCACTTATGTTATCTCCCATCCCCCCCAACCCCCCCCCCCATAAAAAAAGTAAATTGTGGTTGTAATGACCTATATTTCTTGCTAATCGGCTATGCCAAGTTTTTGGACTATGCACTATACAGGTAATACATCATTCAACAGATATTCCTGTTGGTTCATTCTTAGCACAGACCTTTAAATTCGTATCCAATTAAAAGCCTGAAAGAAGAGAATAATCCTTCTTTTGGATTAATTTCATGTTTCATGCAAGATTTCACTCAAATCCTCTTTTATTCTTGTACTGCATTTTATATTCATGCTGACAATATCCCTAATAGAGACTGTGTCTAACTGGTAACGGGACGCAACTCGTAAGAGCTTAACTTTTGCACCAATTACGAATATTTCAAGTCTTGTCGTTCTTTACACAACGGCCAGAACTAAAAAAAACCAAACCCAAACAACACACACACACACACACACACACACACACACACACACACACACACACACACACACACACACAAACCCGCAAACAAGCAATACTAGATTGTTGGCTATGAGGTTGTCAATTGCAGACCGGTGCTGAATTACATTGTTACATGTGTAGCTTCTGTATACACCAAAAGGCACGAAATAGAATCCCTGGCTAGAGGCTTCTCCTTTGCCGTACATCGTACGTGCAGCTTGATTGTGTGAGGCTAGATGTGTGTGACCTGTATTTGTGACTGGTGCTTACGACTAGGTAATAGATTAGGAAAGAAATTTCGTTAAAAAAAAGAAACGGATTAAGCGAAGCGCAGATTCTTTCTTAATCTTGAAGAAAATTATCTATCATGATCTAACTGACTTATAGCATAACCCATTTAAATATCTTGTCACATTAAAAAATATCAGCTTTATTTTAATTTTTTCATATTTCCTCCTTAGAAAATTTTATGTAACACAATAAATAACAGGACTATGATAATCTGTATCAGTCCATGCAAACTTTGTACAGTGCTGCCCCATCGCCTCGCCACTCCTGTTTCTGCTGTATAATTAGCGGAAAGTGATGTGCAAGCCATACCACTGAAAACCCTCTGAACTAGGACAGTTAGCATTTGAAGGCAGTGGGCACATCACCGTTTTGCTTTAAATTAAACATGCAGTGAGAAGTATGCGTCATTAGAGCTTGGATGTAATAACAAGGATGAGCTAAATTTTTGGCTCCAGAGATTCATTGTGAAGATAAGGAGGAAAGATCGGTGGACAAATCCTCACAATACACTAACCCAAACTGCCTGGGCATTTCAGCGTTACTTTGGAAGTCTGAAAATAATATCTTCAATGGATTTCGTACAATAATAATAATAATAATAATAATAATAATAATAATAATGAGGACTTTGCATAGCGCCTAATCTTTAGAAGCTTTAAGCGTTTTACAACATTAGATAACACCTAAAAACATATATAATGATATGATTACGAAAAACAAACACCATGAAATTAGAAAACAAAAACATGCTGAAAATAGTTAAGGTAAGGAAACATTATTAAGTCTTTAGGTCTATTCTTGTAGTCGAAATAGGTGAGTTTTAAGAGCACACTTGAATGAGATCAATGTGTCTTTGTGTCTAAGTTCAGTGGGCAATTCGTTCCACGTTGCTGGGCCCTGGTAAGCAAAAGAACGTTGTCCGTATGACTTCATTTTGATAGTGGGAATAATGAGAACACGAGTGTCGGAAGAGGAGCGTAAGTATCTTGCTGGTGTGTACATATGGGTGAGGTGAGATAGGTATGTTGGACTGGTGCCAGTCAATGAAACGTAGCACAGAGAACAAATTTTATGTTTGATTCTGGATCGAATGGGTAGCCAGTGTAGCTTACATAGCAGGGTGTGTGTGTGTGTGTGTGTGTGTGTGTGTGTGTGTGTGTGTGCTCTGTTCGTGGTACTATAAAAATGATCCTAGCAGCTGTGTTTTTAACTTTTTGAAGTTTCTGGAGTATATACTGAGACGAACCAGATAGAATTGAGTTACAATAGTCCAGTCTTGAAAGTACTAAGGAACACACAAGTGTTTTAGTGGCATCAACTGAAAGATAATTGCGAATGGAGCTGATGCGTCTCAGCTCAAGATATGCAGCCTTGCATATGTTCCAGGTGTAGCCTAACAAGCCGATTCTGCCACAGAGGTCGACAAGTGCACATTTTGGGAAAAAGTTTTTTTTTTTTCTTTGTTTTAACTGGAGAATTTGAAGTGACTCTCCAATATGGCGGAGTTGGATATTTGAGGTATAACGTTACCAACTGCGCAAGCCCGGGGATGGAGGGGGGGGGGGGGTGATGGGGGCGCTTAAGGTGCAGGGAACATTGTATTCAGAAGAGGGGCAGTTTCTGTCAGGTTTTTTAAAAAAACTGAGTCACGTGGCTACATGTGAGATTAAGTTAATTTATATTTAGATTATGTTTTGTATTTTTTCATGACTTTTAACAAAACATAGATACACATCAGTGAAAATGTATTTCTTGTGACAGGATAACTCTTACCCATGTGTAGTCCTGGGAGAGTTATCTTTCTTAAGTGCCTCGGAGTACATGGTTCCATCCTCATCAAATTGTAAATCTAAAATTGCTTTCCATGACAGTGTGTGACATGCATGCTGAAGTTGGACAAAAAATCAATTTATTTCTCCAAACGTTAGAATTGTGGTCAATGGAAAAGCAACAGGTATTGTGACACCTTGAAGAATATTGCTCGCATTATGAAGAACCTCCAGGGAGGTGTGAAATGCAGAATAATTTAGCTCTGCGTTGTAATACAATATAAATAGCCCGCGGTAAGATTTTATGAGCTAGATATATCACTAATACCACGAAAAGGTCCACTAAATATAAAACCTCTCCTCGCTAGTGATGACGACAAATATCCACTTGCAGGAATACATAATTAGTAACAGGAATATAATTAAGCACTCCAGCATAGTCACATACTGCACCACCCTGTATAAGGAGCATTTTTGTGACTAGTCAGTCCGTGCCGGAGTGGACTCCGCAGCAATTCGATTCAAGGTTATTCAAGAGAACAGTTAAAAATTATAACGGAAATCAGCAATAAACTTGGACCACCTAAAAAGTTGAAATCTGAGGAGAATACATTTACCAAGATAACAATTCTAATTTAACTGAAACATCATAATTTTCGGTAGATAATCGTACTAATGTCATACTAATACTAATGTCATACTAATACTAATGTCATACTGCTAGCAATCTGAAAGTGTGAAAAAAGGTCGGATTTGTCGAAATGGACACAAATTTACCGTCGATTTTTAAATCTGTACTCAGTTTGGATAAAATAAATTCCATGGTATGGTGAGTTTTATGTTGCTTTCTGTCTGTCTCCTTCTCTCGTTCTCCACACACAGAACCATATCTGAATTGATTGCGATGTCATCATATTATCAGTGACTAATTTGAATAAATAAATTATTCATAGATCAACACGTCATTTATTTGATCAATCAAAATTGCACTAATGAGTTCCGTTGAAGAATCGTTCCTCATAAATAAAACTTCTATATAGCTCAGTTCTAGCACTCTAGTTGGTTAAACGGGCCATAACCATTAATTGTTGTGGTTGGTTAAACGGGCCATAACCATTAATTGTTGCACATTCATATTTACTGCGGATGTGGTTCTCCAAAAAATTTAAAAAAAAAAGGGAGAAATATACATAGAGAAAGAAAAGGCCTACCATATATACTGTCATGTATATTTACTAGTTCATGTATATTTACTAGTCCATGTATATTTACTAGCCCAAGTGCTGCCAATTTACGTTCAATTCAGAAATTTCAAAATGTCTTGTATAGCTTGTGTATTGATGGGATTAAATTCACAGCATCTGCGTTATGCAAATTTTGGAAATAACTTAAATTGTGAGGGATCAAGCATTTAAACTTGATTTCAGTTGGATACATGGTCATTAGACATGTAAGAGAGGGAAGATACGATAGTATTAACATGTCCAGTTAAGCATGCAACTGAGTGTTAAATATATATATATATATATATATATATATATATATATATATATATATATATATATATATATATATAGAGAGAGAGAGAGAGAGAGAGAGAGAGAGAGAGAGAGAGAGAGAGAGAGCTCTTACGGAAAGACAAGTAGTACATTTTAGGTAATTTCATGACAATGTAGATAAATAAATGCAACCTATTGAATGATTGCTTGATTTCTTTATCGATTAAATAAATTGTTATTAAATCACACATTCTTTCCTTTATTCAGTCAATTTGGAGATATAAGTCGTAATTATGAGATACACATTTTTAATTCGACATGCGACATGACACTAACCGGCTTCCGTATCTTAGTGTATGCGTGGTATACTCTAATATCGGGGTTTGTTTGCACTCTTATATCGGGGGTTGTTTACACTCTAATTTTCGGGGTTGTTTACACTTTAATAGCGGGGATTGTTTACACAAAATTTAGGACTGGTATAATACTTGTCGATACACTACATCTAATACACCCTTCCGTTGATCATAACTGAGAATGTAAATTCTTTTCTATTGTTTGGCTCTAAACAAGACCAACCGGCATTTGTTTTTTTCTTCTTCAAACTTCTCTTTTCTTTCCTTCAATTATATCCCATTTTTTCCCCCCCCCCCCCCCAGCAAAACAATAACAGCTTCGGGTTTTATCTTATTTATCAAAGAATAATGAGAAAAAAAAAAATCAAAACAAGAGCTACTTTCATTTCTCGCCATGGCAAACCCCCAAATATTTGTATTACGTACTTCCGGTCTTCAATCCTCCTCCCACTCACCATCCCATTCCAGACCCAGGAGTCTTAACTCTAAATCCGTTACGTATTGTGTACTCTTCTTTTATGTTAAAGCTTGATGAACTCTTTAATTATACTTCCCACAGCATAATTTCATATTTATAAACATTGTTTAAAATTAATTGATCGATCTAGAGGGTTATATTAGATAGTATTCTAACAAGCGATGTAGACCTAACAGTGGTAATAACGTTATAAATTCTTGGAACTGACAGCGTGTTACACTCTGTAAAAAATTGTCCACATCTTTTTATCTATCCATGTATTCTTTCTATCTTTTTCCTTTCTATTACTTCGCCCTTCACTTGCACGATGACAAGACAAGATTAATCTACTGTATAAATTCTCTAACATAAGTTTTAAACTTTGTTATTATTTTGTAATTATTATTATAATTGATCATATGCCAATATTTATCTTAAGTTATGATAGATATTTTTTGGATTCTTTTTTGTTATGATAAGATAATCGTCAATAAAAAAAAATAGTATGCTGTAAAGTGGGAGGAGAATTTAGTCTGCAACAGTTTCCATTTCCTTCTTTATTTCCCTTTTCTTTCTTTCTTTCTTTCATTCTTTCTTTCTTTCTTTCTTTTGTTGCATGCTCCAGCAAAACAATTATTGTGTTTTTATATTTTTGATCAGACAGTTATCAGAAAGAGAGAAAAACACAAAAAAGAAGAAAAACTTCATAATGATTAAGTATTTAGTTTGCAAATAAGCTATCCCCAAAAAATGTATGGGCAAAGTTACGCTTCAGAGTGGAATGAAACTTGCATCTTTACAATCTGTACTGTTGCATTTTGCTTATCATTAGCATGGTATTATCGTTTGAAGAAATAGGATAGTAAATAACAAATTATTCATGTAGATAATTGTATTTAACAGATCTTAGAGGTTTCATTTAGCTCAGAAGAATAACTAAATTTGTCTACCGACATTTCTCTTCTAAATGCTAATCATAGGAAAGTTTATCTTCATGTTTAAGGTAATTAATCATAACATACGAGTAAAGTCTGATCCATGCACTCCTGAACCTTGTATTGAAAACAAGTACCTGTCTTGCGCGGATTATGATACAATGAACCCAATAGTAAGTGTATTAAATATGTGCTGTTTCTCTTATATAGATTAATTAACATGTGTGTGTGTGTGCGTGCATGCGTACGTGTGGTGTGAAAATAAACAACAGCGTATTATCGTATTGGAAGGGTACGGTAAAGAACTTCCTTTTTTGAACAATGGATGGAGCCACTTACTCGTAGAAAACTAATAAAATCAAACATCTTTCTCTCTCACCAACTTACTGACTAACTGACTGACTCACTCACATCTATTCATTCACTCACTTAATCAGTCCATCACTTACTTACTTGTTTACTTACATACTTACGAGACTATATTCAAGCATATGTTAGTCCCATGTTATTTACTTACTTACTAGTTTGCCGACGAAGGTTCTTGTCTTTAGATAGATCCTTTTAGAATATCTTGTAAAGTAATTGTCCACATATTGGAATTGTTTATTTTTACACGAGGACCACTTTTCCACATTTTTACAAGACCAGATTTGTTCAAAGCACGAATTACAGCTACTGGTAGATCCAAGGAGTTAGACAAAACTACTTGAATCTCAAACCCATCAACGTTTTTGTTACATTTTAGATACTGTGCAATCAATTATAAATTAACTTCTATTCCTGTGACCACTTTACGGGCAATTAGTTTTGTCCCCTAAGGGCCATCATAAAATTATACTAAAGGTCCCTGCCCCTCTGATAACATCGCTCGTCATCTCCGTAAGGGCACACTTAAAATTAACAAATTTGTTTTGGCTATTGTCAATACTTCAACATTTATAGTTTGCTTGCTTCATCTTTAATTTATTTATTTATTTCCACAATTATGTGAGTTTTATTTCATTTTCATGTCGTAGATATTGTTATTTTACTTTGAAAATAATGACAATTGTTGGTCTTGGGCAATGATTTGTATTAATTCTTTACAGTGCCCAGTCTAGTTGCGCAGCTTTATCTAATTGATTTATTTCATGTTATGGAATGGTTCTTTAGCTTTATCTAATTGATTTATTTCATATTATGGAATGGTTCTGTAGTTTGATCAGTCACGGGAAACATGCAGATTTGGGGTTACTTGTAATTTTAGACCAACGGCGTAGACACGCATCCGCCGCCGCATTATGCGACTGTATATTTGAATTTATGTTGTTTTTAGTTGTGTGTGTTATATAAATAGGACATGTACATTTTACTAAATTCCAGAAGATGAATATCATTTTCTCTTCTAATGTCTATTGTACTCGAAACTTGCAAACAAGCATATACCTATGTATGATTGGAGAAAACCAAAAATCTTTAGATGTGTCACTTTAAAATCTAGTTCTAATGCATGTCTTCTTTGGATGTTAAGTAGTTTTACTTATACATTTTTTCAGATGAGAAATAAAGTGTTACTTCAGTTATCTGGCTAGATTGGTACATTACATTAATTAATGAATGTACTATACTGATAATTGTAATAATCTTGTGTCGTATTATCTTACAACATACAAGAATGGTAATGTATCACTTTGTTCCTATCGTACAACATACAAGAATGGTAATGTATCACTTTGTTCCTATCTTGCAAGATACAAGAATGGTAATGCATAACTTTATTCCTATCTTACAAGATACAAAAATGGTAATGTATCACTCTATTCCTATCTTTCAAGATACAAGAATAGGTAATGCATCACTTTATTCCTATCTTACAAGATACAAAAATGGTAATGTATCACTTTGTTCCTATCTTACAAGATACAAAAATGGAAATGTATCACTGTATTCCTATCTTAAAAGATACAAAAATGGTAATGTATCACTTTATTCCTATCTTACAAGATACAAAAATGTAATGTACCACTTTGTTCCTATCTTACAAGATACAAAAATGGTAATGTATCACTCTATTCCTATCTTACAAGATACAAAAATGGTAATGTATCACTCTATTCCTATCTTAAAAGATACAAAAATGGTAATGCATCACTTTATTCCTATCTTACAAGATAAAAAAATGGTAATGCATCACTTTGTTCCTATCTTACAAGATACAAAAATGGTAATGTATCACTTTTTTCTTATCTTACAAGATACATGTATGGTAATGTAATACTTTATTCCTATCTTGCAAGATTCAAGAATGGTATTGTATAACTTTCTTCCTATCTGGGGGTATTCTGTTGATGTGTATTTTACTGTTAAAATATGTTTCACATTTGCATTGTTTTTTTTTTTTTAAAGAATAGCTTCATTCTGAATATTGTATGTAAACTAGACGTGAATATTTATTAATGTAATACTGATCCACAAGTTATAACTTCCTGTCATCGCTGTAGTTAAGTTAATATTGTATGTGTGATCAAGGGCCAATTGGCTTATTGCAATAAAACATTTCTTATGCTATTAAATGGGCGTTTTGGATTAACCTTGTTATAAGTCAAAGGTAAATCATATTAGCCTCAGTCTGCTTGTATTGACCCGAGGTAGCGCCCAGGCCTATACAATCCGACGTGGGCCACGATGACTGAATCCGACGTGGGCCACAATGACTGACCAAGGATCTGTACAACCAGACGTGGGCCACTATGACTGACCAAGGATCTATACAACCAGACGTGGGCCACTATGACTGACCAAAGATCTATACAACCAGACGTGGGCCACTATGACTGACCAAAGATCTATACAACCAGACGTGGGCCACTATGACTGACCAAGGATCTGTACAACCAGACGTGGGCCACTATGACTGACCAAGGATCTATACAACCAGACGTGGGCCACTACAACTAAAGATCTATACAACCAGACGTGGGCCACTATGACTGATCAAGGATCTGTACAACCAGACGTGGGCCACTATGATAGACCGAAGACCAGTAACAAGGCTAATGTAAAACATCTATCTCATGACATTTGTATTAATCAACTTCTATCTTCCCCTACATTGTCAATTACCATTTGTATATACTGTGTTAATACCATAAACTGTCTATATACTGTGTCAATACCATCAACTATTTATATACTGTGTTAATACAATCAACTATGTATATACTGTGTTAATACCATAAACTCTGTATATACTGCGTTAATACCATCAACTCTGTATATTCTGTGTTAATACAATCAACTCTGTACATACTATGTTAATACCATTAATTCTATATATACTTTGTTAATACCATTAACTCTGTATATACTTTGTTAATAATATCAACTCTGTATATACTTTGTTAATACTGTTACGACTATGGGTAATGTAACAAAAGAAAAGACTCAAACAAGCTTTCAAGATTTAAACACAAATATTTAATTTCCTAATATATTAAAATATTTCAACAAGCAATCAAAGTGAAAGAATTAAAATTAACTTACAGTATAGAATATCCTTAAAAGTCCTAAATTGTTCTAAAGTTCACTGATCCGGAAGTTAATCCAAATATTCCGAATGGAGTAGGTTCCGAATGAAACCTTCACTGTACTGATGTACTAACAAGAATCAGTTATATCCAAGTGTTATAAATTCCAAATAGTCCTTGTGAATATGGAATATCACACAAGTTCTAGAAATGTTTCCGATAATTCCACGGAGCTGTATAATTCTTAAAGTTTAAGTAGCAGTACTTAATCCAGAATGTACTGTATAATAATAATAATAATAATAATAATAATAATAATAATAATAATAATAATAATAATAATAATAATAAATATAATAATAATAATAATAAATATAATAATAATAATAATATCACTGAAGCAGAATATCCACACACAAAATGAACCAATCTCGTTTATGACCTCTCAGGCTGACGAACATTGCTAGAATGCCATACACAGCAATAAATCTTATTATATAGCTTCTGACTGCGCAGAACAGAATAAGGAAAACCAGTTTAAACTGTATTGCGACTTAAAAACAATTTAATCCTTCTAGAAAATAACCTTCTCCGAACCAATCAGAAACTAGGTTATGCGTGACACCGCTAAAGTACCTGTGCACTGACGTTATTACCAGTCAACAAAGTATTGACTCTTATAGAACATGGAATCCAGGTCAAGAGTTCAACAAATTCTCATGCTCTAGGTCACGTGACATGATTCATGTTTAACGGACAATATTTCCCAAGACCAATGTACTGAGTCACATTGAAATACCGTATATATACTTTCTGCAAGAAGACAGCTGTTAGATTATTATGCAGAGATGATAAAACTATACCATTATTTAAAAACAAAATGATACATAATTCCGTAACAATACCATCAACTCTGCATATACTGTGTTAATACCATCAACTATGTATATACTGTGCCGATACCATCAGCGGTCGTATATGCATACTACATTCCCATGTCTGAGTTAGAATAAGTTTGTAAATGGAACAAGTCACGGTATGGGGGACTGTAAATGGAACAAGTCACGGCATGGGGGACAACATTAAATATAAAGAGTCAGATACCCATTTAATGACGCTGTTATTTCTGAACTATGCGCACTCTTACAAAAGTACGATTCGCTTTTTTATATTGTATAACTTGAAGTTGTGTCGCAAAAGTGAATTATGAAATGCAGGAAATGTAATTAACTAGGGTGTTATTTGTGTCTATCAAATTGACCGATTTCCTGATCATATATATCTCATAAATCGCAGTCACATAACAATGTCAAAATGTATGCTGTCTATTCTACCTACGTCAGCGTCTTATATATATATATATATATATATATATATATATATATATATATATATATATATATATATATACATACATGATATCTACCAATCGATCAATGGTGCATACTACATTATTATCACTAACTGAATGTCACATGCTGAATGTCAAAAGGAAGATAATAAAATATGTACGGAAGCACACCCGTGAAAATCCCGTAGCTACTCTTCAGTTGTTGAAAATAGTTGTAGTCGCTCAAGTAACAAAGTAAGGGAGAAGATAAAGCAAAACAAAATTTCAAAATGACAATGTAAAACACAGTAGTTGACCTCAACCTCTGAGAATGACGATTTATTAGATTTTAGGCAAGTTTTTCGTACCGCATTGCACTCCATTTTTTTTATGACCGCAATTATTAGATGCAGTTAAATACTTAGTCTTTTCCTTTTCATGACTGTCATATTGGATACTGTTAAATACTTAGTCTTTTCCTTTTCATGACTGCCATATTCAATACTGTTAAATACTTAGTCTTTTACTATTCATTACTGCCATATTGGATACTGTTAAATACTTAGTCTTTTCCTTTTCATGACTGCCATATTGGATACAGTTAAATACTTAGTCTTTTCCTTTTCATGACTGCCATATTGGATACTGTTAAATACTTAGTCTTTTTCTTGTTATGACTGCCATATTGGATACTGTTAAATACTTAGTCTTTTCCTTTTCATGACTGCCATATTTGATACTGTTAAATACTTAGTCTTTTCCTTTTCATGACTGCCAGATTGGATACTGTTAAATACTTAGTCTTTTCCTTTTCATGACTGCCATATTGGATACAGTTAAATACTTAGTCTTTTCCTTTTCATGACTGCCATATTAGATACTATTAAATACTTAGTCTTTTTACATTCATTACTGCCATATTGGATACTGTTAAATACTTAGTCTTTTACTATTCATTACTGCCATATTGGATACTGTTAAATACTTAGTCTTTTCCTTTTCATGACTGCCATATTGGATACAGTTAAATACTTAGTCTTTTCCTTTTCATGACTGCCATATTAGATACTATTAAATACTTAGTCTTTTTACATTCATTACTGCCATATTGGATACTGTTAAATACTTAGTCTTTTACTATTCATTACTGCCATATTGGATACTGTTAAATACTTAGTCTTTTCCTTTTCATGACTGCCATATTGGATACTGTTAAATACTTAGTCTTTTACTATTCATGACTGCCATATTGGATACTGTTAAATACTTAGTCTTTTACTATTCATGACTGCCATATTGGATACTGTTAAATACTTAGTCTTTTCCTTTTCATGACTGCCATATTGGATACTGTTAAATACTTAGTCTTTTACTATTCATGACTGCCATATTGGATACTGTTAAATACTTAGTCTTTTACTATTCATTACTGCCATATTGGATACTGTTAAATACTTAGTCTTTTACTATTCATTACTGCCATATTGGATACTGTTAAATACTTAGTCTTTTACTATTCATTACTGCCATATTAGATATGGTTGAATACTTAGTCTTTTCCTTTTTATAACTGCTATATCTTGGGGACGATTGAATACTTAGTCTTTTCCTTTTTATAACTGCTATATCTTGGGGACGGTTGAATACTTAGTCTTTTCCTTTTTATGACTGCTATATCTTTGGGACGATTGAATACTTAGTCTTTTACTTTTTATGACTGCTATATCTTGGGGACGATTGAATACTTAGTCTTTTACTTTTTATGACTGCTATATCTTGGGGACGATTGAATACTTAGTCTTTTCCTTTTTATGACTGCTATATCTTGGGGACGATTGAATACTTAGCCTTTTTCTTTTTATGACTGCTGTCACGGAATTGTATGGTTTATATCAATATGTATATGTGATCAAAAATGTATTCGGGTTTCGTTTCCGACTAGAGCGTTACTCGGGGGTTGTTTATTTTTTCGGCTCTAGTTATTTTGAAATACTGAGCGCGATTCACCCGATGCTGCACGTGCAAATTGCCTGCAGTGAAAACTCACGTACCTAGCTGCTGCGCATATCTGTCACAGCTAGAGTACATATAGAGCGAATTCTCTATAAACAAATTACACTACGACGAGTCTTGTCAGAAAGCTTACCTCTTTACGGGAGCAAAACTTCAGCTGTAGAGGTATGTGAAATTTAAGATTGTATTCTTTATCACTATTCGTTTTATATGACATAATTGTTTCATATATTAGATGTTTTAGAATTTATTCTAAATTCTACAGAGAGTCAATACCTAGGTCATACAACGCCATGATATTAGAAATACTATAGGCTGGTTCAAGTTAGCTATTTGTTGTAACTGAACAGACGGGTATTATTTAATTATACGCGGCATGCATTGAATGATTAATGTAATGTGTAACGAGACGTAATTCATGTGCGCGCATGCGCAACATATATCAATACGGAAGTACTAACCGTGTCATATGTACTACAGGGTTTAGTTGTTATACTTTTAGCTGTCCATATGTATGGTTTGGTGGTGTGAAGTCACAGAACTCTGTGTGGTTTCGTGTGACGTGTACGCTGTGTCTGGTGACGTTGTTTCGGAAGAGTGTACTGGTTTTCTCGATGCGAGGGACCAAGGCTTCTCGACCAACGGGTCTGTGTTAATGTGAAGGCTCTCGAGGGATCCTTCAACAGGCTGGGAGGGGTGGACCATGCGTGGTGGCTCCTTGACCATGGACTAAAGCGGGTGGAACCGGAGATACATCTTGGTCGTCAAACGGGCGCCACGATAGTTATATTTATTGCGTGTTCCATTTTATTGTTATCTCAATATTGCTATCTGTGCAAAATTACATTAATTCCCATTTCAATGTCGCTATATGTGTGATAGATTCATAATTTCATGCATTCCCATTTCATTTTCGTTATATGAACGATATATTCATAAATTCATACATATTCCAATATCGCTTGATGAATTGATAAATTGATGAGTATCATATTGATAAGCGCATAAATCACATGCTTTGGTCACCCTTGGTACTTAATAAGACCTTGTTTATATTGGGGTGTATATCATATACTCTTATTTGTTGATTGGTGATACGATGCTATTCACGTTTGTTTAAAATTCCATTCGTTAAATTCATCTTTGATTTTCCTCGTTGAGTTACTTGTTGTTGATAGTTCCATGTTACGAACTTTATAATTTTCCTTATCTTTTTGTTATAATGGTGTCAGATTTGTTCATCTTTAAATTGCGTTTATAAATAAACATCTTATTAACGCAGTTGCTTTCGGTGTCTTCACTAATCCAGTCCTCACCCGGCTTCATCCTGTGACAACTGCCGTATCTTGGATACGGTTAAATTCTTAGTCTTTTTATTGTTATGACTGCCATATTGGATACTGTTAAATACTTAGTCTTTTCCTTTTCATGACTGCCATATTTGATACTGTTAAATACTTAGTCTTTTCCTTTGTTTGACTGCTATATCTTGGGTACGATTGAAAACTTAGTCTTTTCCATTTCATGCCTGCCATATCTTGGATACGCGTGGTGTGAAAATAAACAACAGCGTATGATCGTATTGGAAAGAGAATGGTACGGTAAACAATTTCCCTTTTTGAACAATGGATGGACCCACTTACTTGTAGAAAACTAATAAAATCAAACTTATTTCATATTTTATACGGTTAAATACTTAGTCTTTTTCTTGTTATGACTGCCATATTGGATACAGTTAAATACTTAGTCTTTTTTCTTGTTATGACCGCCATATTGGATACAGTTAAATACTTAGTCTTTTTCTTGTTATGACTGCCATATTGGATACTGTTAAATACTTAGTCTTTTTATTGTTATGACTGCCATATTGGATACAGTTAAATACTTAGTCTTTTTATTGTTATGACTGCCATATTGGATACAGTTAAATACTTAGTCTTTTTCTTGTTATGACTGCCATATTGGATACTGTTAAATACTTAGTCTTTTTATTGTTATGACTGCCATATTGGATACAGTTAAATACTTAGTCTTTTTATTGTTATGACTGCCATATTGGATACAGTTAAATACTTAGTCTTTTCCTTTTCATGACTGCCATATTGGATACAGTTAAATACTTAGTCTTTTCCTTTTCATGACTGCCATATTGGATACAGTTAAATACTTAATCTTTTCCTTTTCATGACTGCCATATTGGATACGGTTAAATACTTAGTCTTTTTCTTGTTATGACTGCCATATTCGATACGGTAATTAAAATGGTAATTATAAAAAGGAAAAGACTTAGTATTTAGCCGTATCCAATATATTGCAGTCATGCAAAGGATAAGACTAATACTTCTTGCAATATGCAGTTGGTCCTCTGTAAAAATGAGGCTGATTTCACATCCAAAACGGTGCCTTGGCGGCCATCTTGGAAATCGTTTTTGCTATGCACGTGTGTATGTATGTAACGGTACGCTAGCACAACATCGGCTTTATGGTGCTGATTAATGTTGAAGTTCTAAAAATGTTATTTTATGGTACTTTTTTTTTTTAATGGATGGTTGTATCACTAAAACACTTTCATAGTATGTAGCAAATCCTGAATGGAAATGGTGCTGATCTGATCTTCAACATGGCAACTAAAGTGGCCACCTAAAAAGTCTTGCCACTCATTTTGAAGGGTGGCTTTGCCATGGGGTTTTCACTACAACATCGCGTGCAATATGTAATTGGTCCTGAATAAGAATTGGTATAGATCTTACCACCGACATGTCCGCGTTATAGTTAGCATGTTTGAAAACCGACCTACTTGACCTTGGGGTCAATTCAAAGGTCACTGGATGCATTTGTGTGTACTTCACTGAGATTATGAACTCAGTCACTTGTATATATGCACATGAATTTTGACCAGATTTTATATTTCGTTGTTTTTCTATAAAGCAGTTGATAGTCACCACTAAGACATTCAATGTAAAAGGTCATAACTCGAGTTTGTATTTTTTGGGTAGCTTGTGAAACTTGGAAGCACAGACAATCTAAAGAAAACTTTGAATGATGTGAATTCAATATTACCCATTTTTTTTTTTCAATTAGTTTTAATTATAAATTAAACTAGACTTAGCATGTATGAAATCAAGTTCTAGGTCAAAGGCCATGGGAAAGATTTTTATATTGCACTTATCTTTTCCACATGTAAACTGAAACATATAAGAAAATATTTTCGTTACCAAGTTTTTGCTATGTTGGAGTTTTTCAAGAATATCTAGATGAGTTATTACTCAGCAATAAAGAAAAATTATAAAAGGAACGAAGAAACGTACTTCTTGTGAATTCAAACAAATTCTTTTCTGTTAATAGAGCGCCAGTATCTTTGCTTGTTTATCATTCCAGTCTAGACGATTAATCTTTCTCTCTTTTATCCGTTTATCCACCCTCGATTACTGCGGGCATAGAAAGCAAGAAAATTCTTAAGGAGGTGGAGTGGGGTTGGGGTAGGGAATGACATTTCTTTACGAAAGGACACTTTTTTGTGAGAAGTGGCCTTATTAAGACTCGCGATGTCTAAATGATATAATTTTACAATGAAAATGTACATTGATATTTTCTTCTAAAATTGTAATCAAACAAGTAGAATTTATAAGGAAATAAAACGAATCAAATGTACAGTGGCGGCGCGAGGGTTCAAGGCGCCCAGGGTCAATGTTCTTTATTGGCGCCCCTACCGAGGCGCCCGGTGGCAATGCTCTTTAGTGGCGCCCCTACTTTGCCACAGAGAACAGTTTTTTTTTGTCAGTTGCCAACCTCCACCCCCTCCCATGTACGCCCCGGTTACAGCTGCAAAAAAAGCTGCCGACGGCCCCCCCCCCCCTCGCTCGGCACTTTAGGGCTCCCCCCACCCCCTCGCGCCGCCACTGTGCAAATGTAACAATATGGATACAATTGTTTTGTCAGTTTTTAAGATAAAGAATCGAGATAAAAAAGATCAAGTTGACAACTTACATTTTGTATAGTGGACTGATTACTCTGTACTCATCATGACAACTTACATTTTGTTTAGCGGACTGATTACTCTGTACTCATCATGACAACTTACATTTTGTTTAGTGGACTGATTACTCTGTACTCATCATGACAACTTACATTTTGTATAGTGGACTGATTACTCTGTACTCGTCATGACAACTTACATTTTGTATAGTGGACTGATTACTCTGTACTCATCATGACAACTTACATTTTGTATAGTGGACTGATTACTCTGTACTCATCATGACAACTTACATTTTGTATAGTGGACTGATTACTCTGTACTCATCATGACAACTTACATTTTGTATAGTGGACTGATTACTCTGTACTCATCATGACAACTTACATTTTGTATAGTGGACTGATTACTCTGTACTAATCATGACAACTTAGATTTTGTATAGTGGACTGATTACTCTGTACTCATCTTACATTTTGTATAGTGGACTGATTACTCTGTACTCATCATGACAACTTACATTTTGTATAGTGGACTGATTACTCTGTACTCATCATGACAACTTACATTTTGTATAGTGGACTGATTACTCTGTACTCATCATGACAACTTACATTTTGTATAGTGGACTGATTACTCTGTACTCATCATCTAAAGTTGTAAAATAACATGTCATGAAAATACATGTAAACAACAATAAATATGAAGTAATAATAATATTTATAAGGGAACAAAGAAAATATTTTAATTATAATTAAATTCTTCTCATCGCCAATATACATGGTGACTTAATAAAAAGATCCACGTTTCAATGTAAATTATTATATTCAACCAAAGAAACAGAAGGAAGAGTTAGAGACTTTTGTTTACAACGTCAAAAAGAAGAAGAAGAGATACTTGTTCAAAACTACGAAGCGGAAAAGAGAAAGCAACAAGAGGAGATTAAAACTTTGAACAGTGAACAGAAGAAAGGGAGTAAAAGCAAAACTGTCAGTTTGTTATAAGACAATTTGAAGTATAAAAAACACCTGAGAGAAACGTATCACACTTCTTTGGCGACACCTAAAAGAAAGAGACCTTCTTAATTAAAGAATTCTATACTTTCCGTGACTACATGGACGACCATCACTGAGCGACCAGTAGCGGCAGCAGTCACTACTACAACTACAGTAGCAGGAGTAGCACTTAGACGTGGAAAAGGTTTAAGGCAGTTACAGCTGATGTTGTCAAGTCCATGCTTTCTATTTCAAAACCCAAAAGCCCTTTTCAAGGCCACCCAGATCTCTTAGAAAAAAGATACTACTCAAAGGATTGCCAAATCAAACAGAACTTATCCCATCACAAAAATGTGTGTGTGTGTGTGTGTGTGTGTGTGTCTGTGTTTTTGAATATCTTATCAATGCTAAAAAAAAAGCAAAATCAAGACATAGATACACTGACGTTATTGATATATTCTCTTGAACAAAAATCACAATGAAATTTCAAAACACATCACAAAAGTCAATTTTATCTTCTTACTTTCACTGTTTTTCTTTTTTGATTTTCTTCACTGTAATGGCTTCGTCTTTTCATTTTGCTGTTTCTTCTGCTTATCTTGTTTTTTTTTATTTTATTCACTGGAATGGGTTTTTCTTCATTTTCTTGTACTTCTGCTTATGAACGCTCCTGAAGTGATACTCTGAAGACCAATGTTATTTTTCTTTACAATGACAGTAGATATCTTTACGTTTGTCTTTGGATCTGCTTTCTTCTGTTTTGGATCTGCTTTCTTCTGTCTTGGATGTTCCTTTTCTTTTGTTGTGGACATTCTGTTGCTCAGTGTCCTTTGTCCTGATATACATAACATGTATTTTCACTTTTAGATCAAGAGGAATAGTCAGAAGTCTTGCTGAATGTGTATTTTCGGATGATTCTCTGTAAATTTGTGACTAGAAGTGTAATCTGCCGTGGCTCTTCCATCTTCACAGATTGAAACTTAATGAGTGTTATTTCTTCCATTGAGGGGTACTCTGAATAGAGGGTGAGGTAACCTAGTCAAATAAAACTTTAATCATTTAGCGTCATGAAACGATCATATCTTTCCAAGAAGAAACCAGAAACCAAACGAAGACGACATTCTGTGTGAACCAACCCTCTCCAAGAAGTGTTGGCAGAAGTTCACCTGTGCGAGTTTGAAGAGGACATAAGTGATCCGTATCCAACACCATTTACCTCCACGAGAGAGAGAGAGAGAGAGAGAGAGAGAGAGAGAGAGAGAGAGAGAGAGAGAGAGAGAGAGAGAGAGAGAGAGAGAGAGAGAGAAAGAGAGTCAAGATCGGTGAAGAAAGGAAGTCGTTCGGTAGCGACTGAATATTATTTTCATATTCAAGCTGCCCACAAAGTGACTTTCAGAAAGTTTAAAACGACTGCCTACAGTTACACTGTCAAATTTAAAGACTTCAAGTCTCAAGTCCCAGCAGAGAAAGCAGCTGTCTTCATTACGGACTTATTGGAATCTATGTTAGAGGACTTGAACGACAGTGCCAAACTAAAGATCAAGATCGTTTGCGACTGTCCATCAGTTTGAAATATCCTGTTTGCATCTAGCTTAGGACACCAACGGAATTAACTTCTTCCAAAATCTTGGACAAAATTCAACACGTCCATCAATCGAATGATGAATTTGACATAATCGATGAAAAAGCTACCCTTCATATGGCACACGTTTCACCTCCTTTAGGCAGCGAGAAACGCAAAGTTTTATCGGTGGATCAGCTTTCCAATACCGAACGAAGTATCGTCCAGATTAATGACGATGAAGATCATACGTGTTTATCCCGTGCAATCGTCGTGGCTGCAACACAAGCAGAAATAAACGATACACCAGAATGGAAACGATTATGAGGGAGTATTAGAAAATCACAATTACCTCAACAACGGAGAGAAGCAGAAATCCATTTGGTACATGCAGGACGTTTGAAAGGGACCGTGGTTGAGTTCCTGAAATGCAAACATTCAAGCTGTGCTCACTCTTTGTTATACCTTGAAAGTGTACCGTCAAGTCGCTCGTGGAGATCTCCTGTTTCGAGGACCTACTTTTCCAGACGGAAAATACATTCACAAATGTCAAAACTATAAATATTTCGATGCTATTACTAGTATTAAAGCATTTCTTGGATATGGATACTATTGTGACAAATATGACAAAGGATTTAACAATCGGGAGCAACATATTTATTGGAGAGAGAGAGAGAGAGAGAGAGAGAGAGAGAGAGAGAGAGAGAGAGAGAGAGAGAGAGAGAGAGAGAGAGAGGTCCTCTATATTTAGCGTCCAGACCTTGTATTTCTCAAGGGCAAGAAAGGAATCAGACCTGTACCTGCTGGCGAACACTCGTCAGTCCAGAGTTTTACAAGCGACATCGCATGAAACAATGCCAACAATAGAAACGTGCTTGCTAATTATTGTCAGCGTGTGTCCCACTTGCGGACAGCATGTTTGCACCAATAAACAAAATGTACACGTTTGTGCAGGAAAAAACGATGTATTTGTGGCCAAGTCGTCGAGTCTGATCATTAATGTTCTACTTAAAGATACGACAACGAACCCGAGGAATTATTGAATATATAACCAGAACAAGAAAAAGAAACGCCATCATCGTGTCGATTTTATCTTTTTTGATTTTGAATGTTCTTAAAAGACTGCAAGACACATTCCTAATTTTTGTGAAGCTCATCGCGCTTGCGACAACTATTCAGGAACCTTATTTTATCTCTGTCTGCAACAACTGTATTCTGTTACGACCCTATGGTATAAAAAACGTAACAAAAAGAAAGTGAAACCAACAATGTTTGTAAAATTCAGCAAACAATTTATTTCTAAATAATCAATGTGAAAATCAAAAGACACTTACAGTATCGCGTGTTAAAATCCAAATAATCCAATAAATTATTAGTGTCCTAATCACATATAGAAATTATAAAATGTTCCGAATGAATGAATGTTCCGAACGAATGAATCTTTGTAATGAACCAATGTTCCGAATGAAATATTGTTCCGAATAAATGGGTCTGGAATGTCCTGATATCCAACGATAATGTAATCCAGATCATCTTTAAGAATGTTCACAGGTATATATTTCGTGGTTCTCATCCTCTTTCTGTATTTGCTGAGTTGGTTTTCGACCCTAAGGTTGATAGCTAGAACTAAGAGGAGGTGTATCGTTACGGGAACTGTTATGAATACGCTAGTCATTCCTTACAATTTCTCGGGATACGACGGACAGTTTCGTTTGAAATATTGTTCAGAGCAAGGAACTGAATTTTCACAAGTCACCATGAATGGAGTCAAAATCATTTACATGAAAGTGGGAAACGTAAAATTTAAGTTATTTGGCTATGTCTTTGAGTAGAATGTCTAAAACGTTCGGATTGACAGAAGTGGCTGAAGTTTTTTTTCCACAATTTTTCAATACTGAAACAAATAAACTCGTGGTGCTTCCGCATTTGCCTAAAGTCCATTACTACAATCCCTATGGTATGCGAACAGAAGAACGAGAAGCATTGTACGCCTGGCACCAAGTTCACTTTTCATACTCTTGTTGATTTTCAATAAGATTTTCAAGAAGAGGTGTGAAAATATTGTCATCCGATCTGAACATTTTACGACGTTGTTGTAGTCAACTTCGACAGTTATTTCTGGATCACGTAGGTATCAATCCCCTGAAGGAAGCTTGTACCATTGATAAAGCGTGTCGATTAGTGTACCTAAAAACGTTATGCCCGAGAACAAACTAGACTTCACTCCATCTCAGTTCTATTAATGTGACAGCCGTCGATATTTAGCCAAAGCTTTGCGTTGGTTACATTACTTGTGTGAAATTCAAGACAAATGGATACAGCATGCTATAAACGGCGAAGAAAAAGAAGATTGGATCTTATTCTGTGGATGTGTGGGATGTAGAAAATCCACAGATCGTGTACGAATTTCAAGGATGTTTATTTTTCATGGATATGCCCAACTATTATCTTCGCCGAGACCTGAAAATGTTCTTCCACTGACGAACTTGTACCATCCCATTTTGCCTCATCATTTTCACGAAGAACGGATGTTTCCTTTATGTCGTACGTATGCCGAAACGTGTAATCAACACCAACATTTTCGTCACGACCGGAACGTGGGTGAGCGTCGATTATTAAAAGTATACGAATTTTTGCACTTTCCTACCACAGAACAATACCAACAGGAGGATGACTCGAGTCCAGGGATTGTTTCCGGCTACGTCAACAAGTTTCTGAAATTGAAACAATAAGCCAGTGGCTATCCTTCCTGGTGTCACACTACAGAAGAAAAAGATAAATTCAAACAACGGTACCAATCCCTAGAAGGCATTACTTTGGAACACGTAGAACAGAACGAAGGAAGACAGTCGTTTGCTAAAGTCATGCTGAATTGTTTGTGGGGAACACTGGCTCAACGTCCAATATTGCCAAATACCAAATACTTGGTGGATCTAAGTCAATACTTTCAGCTCATAGAAATCTAATTAAACACTTGGAAAACATTTGTGAAAAAGAAAGAAGTGTTAAACACCGGACATTGGTTTCGCATCGGAAAAACGCACTTTTGACAAAGGCAATTGACAGAACTAGAGGACAGAAATGTTTCGTATCACAAGACAACAGCGTGGACGTGGCACTCCCCTCTGGCCCCCCCCGTCCCCCCCCTCCCCCGTCTATAAATTGGAAGATATTTGAACAAAGAACTTTTTACTTGCTCGAGTTACAACGAGTGATCAAGAAAGACGACGACGTTTATGATATCGAACGCATTCTTGATCGTAGAACATGTAAAGTGTGAAAACATTGTATCCAAGATGTTAAAGTCCGTTGGAAAGGGTATCCATCCAGTTTAAATTCTTTAATTGCATCTTCACAAGTCATCGATGTGTTCCTAAAAATCAAACCGTCTTTATCTGTTAGATCTTTGTGGTGTACTGTGTTACTGGAGCAGCGGTTGTAAATTTTAGTTTGCAACAAGGAGATAAACAATCGTGGACTATTTTACTCAGAAGTTGTATTAGCTATCTGCTTTCCAATCCGTCGTTGAAATATACCGACAGTAACAACGGTATCAACACCAGCGGCAGTCACAACTCATCCAGTCACAGCAGCAATCCTCTGGAACCCTTCGAAAATCATTCTCCTTTGACATTGAGTGACTCCTCGAAGACAAGACCCATCAAACTATAAATGATCAAGTGTCAGTTCTATGGATGTGTTTCCCAACAACAAATTATGTTACTTCACGGCCAAATTACCTCTGTTTATACAATTAAAACATAATACCCATTGGGAAGTCACTTTGGTAGAAAATATTCATCCCACTGACGACTGGAATATTGTCGAGGATCAAACCCCTTTTTGTCGTAGAAATACTTAACGAACAAGTTCAAGAACACTTGGAAACAAATGATCGCGCAAAGAAAACAAAATACAGCGCCAGCTAATTCCCAATGGAATATTTATACCAAGCACTGGACAAACTCACCATGTGTGCCAATCGAGTATCATCCACTTTCTCATCGTCTTACTTGTCCATCACTTTTTCTCCAAGTTTATTTGCTATTCTGGGTTCAAACACAGCTTTCGTTTTTACCAAAGACATCATTATCATCATCATCATCAACAACAACAAAAACAACAACCAATTCTACCAATACTTTTGGTACTCTATCGAATTAAAAGAAGGACTGAATTTGATGTTTGTGTACTCTGATGTCGTTGAGTGCAACATAGTGGGAAACAAAACCACTCCGTTGCTGAGAGTCATTAAAGTAAAAGTGAATTCTGCATTAGCTTCTTACGATGAAGGAGGTAACACGTATCATGTTCACTGAGAAGTTTTAAATTCCCATTATCTTCCTTGAATTAAGTCGTATTTTGACAGTGTGAATATTAGTATAATAGATCTTGGACAAAATATTCAATTCTCAAAAGGAATACTTACACTTACACTGCATTTTCGAAAACGATTCTTCAGTCAATTGTAACTGATGTATCATATGTATCGAGGAGTAGCTCAACAACGAGAACACGGTTTGGGAGATATGTTAAAATCGGCCTTTCGTATGATGGCAACCATTTTCAAACATATGGAGACTCAAGCATTACATACTTTAAAAGACGCGGCTTTGACGCAAAGAAAATATTTTCTCCAAAACGTTCTCATTGACCAACAAATTTCCAAACAAGCTTTCCTGAAAGCAGGAAAAAAATGTGTTGAATCAGACATGAAAAGAACTCCTTGGTCGCCAATACACCCTATAAATTCACTTCCCACTCCTGGGGAAGGCATTAATTCCTCCTGTAAGCCACAGCAAGGACAGGGCAGAAAGAGACTTCGAAAACCCTTGAGACCTCATAGACACGACCAGGAAAAGAATATGAAAAGAAGAGCAGTCAGAGATTTAGACGATTTTGATTACTAAAACAATGATGCACCGAGATTCTTGCGAATGTTCCACAGCAGAACTCGATATGATTGCCTACCACCAACGATGATGACGATACAAGAATCCCAATGGGTAGAATTTCTTTGACCACCTCAGTTTCTTTCAAGTTTGAATTCAAAGGACAAACCGAAACTTACATTGATCGTTACTTGTACCTGAAAGTCAAAGTTCTCAAAACGGACAACACCAATTTAGGCGCCGATGCCAGATTAGCTCCCGTCAACAATTTCATGCATTCATTGTTCAGCGATTTGTACTTAAACAACGAACTGGTCAGCTGCAGCATGAATATTTACTCGTACCGAGCTTACCTCGAAACTCTCTTGACGTACGGAAAAGAAGCAAAGAGCACACCCATCTGGAGGCATCGATGGTGTGAAAACCTGACATGTTGGATGCCTTCAACCACATAGAGTTGACAGAAGATAATGATCTTCATAATGTTGGATTTAACGACCTCAAAAGAAAATCAAACAAGGTCGTAGTTGAGAAATGATGGCCCGTGTACACTTGGACAAGACAAGTATTTGTTCAATGGTGCGGATGTACTGTCATGTATGATGTTTATATAATATTATAAATATTTTAAGAAATTATAAATGTTTCTTAACATTAATATTTGCTTAAACCTTAATGTTAAGTAAAGCGGTGACATGTTTAGCTATTATCCTTGAATTAGGTTGTTTACTTATTTTAGTTCAAGGACGGTTTTGGTAATTGTTTATTCCATTTGAGGTCAGGGTTGATTTTGCTTACAGATAAAACCAGAATTTCCTTAGAATTATGTGTTAAAAGTCACACGCACCGTTTAATATTCTAGAACATTCTGTCCTGTGACCTATCTTTATATACATACCATGTTTAGTGGACAGTTTTTCAGTTTCGACCTTAAAATCAGTCTTTAAAGAGCCAGTACAGTTGTGAAAAATCAGAGGACTTATTTAAAATATTCATTGGATTATAAAAGTGCTCATAGAATTTTGGATTTTGGATTTTGAATTGATGATTTTGGGATTTACGTGAACTTATTCAAAGATATTCTGGAGTACTTCATTTTGGCACATCAGGACATTAAAGACTATTGGCACATCAACACATTCAAGGGTACAGTCATTCATTCGGAACATTCTATATTTAGGACTTGCGATTAGGAAACTTAGGATTATTGGATTATTTGAATTTTAATTCACGTTACTGTAAGTGTCTTTTGATTTTCATTTTTATTATCAAGAAATAAATTGCTTGTTGATTTTTACTTGATTTGTTGGTTTCACTTCTTTCTGTTACATTTTTCTTAGACCATAGAGTCGTAACAGTACGTCTGAGACTGAATCGAAGTAGAACCGTGTTCCATTTCATGGCTGATGCTAAAAAGTACAAAACTAACATCGAACAAGCCAGATTATATGTGCGACGTGTGGAAGTCTTACCGAAAGTGGGAAACGACATCAGTCAAGCTCTGACCAGAACTACATCCAAGTATCCTCTACGACGTGTGGAAGTCAAAATCGTCACCACTGCCTCTGGATTCAGATCCAAGATCGAAGCTCATGTCTTCCATGGTCAACTGCCTAAACGTGTGTTTATTGGCATCGCCAGCAATGCTGCCATCAACACAACTATTTTTCAAAACCCTTTCGCGTTCCAATACTTCAACGTGTCCAAGACAGAAGTGATCCGAGAAGGTCAGACGTTGTCTACCAGACCTTTTAAACCTGACTTAGCGCAGACAAATTACTTGAAATCTTACCTGACTCTGTTTGAAGCCACCAGAGAATTGGGAACCAACAGTACCCACGGCATTTCGTACGACGATTATATAATATAATAATTATTCAAGAAGATATGCTTTGTGGGGATTTGATTTTACCCAAGACCAAGGCAACGACCAGGGACATTTTCATCCTATAAAATCAGGCCAAGTCCGCGTGGAACTTCAGTATGTACTGGACCTCGGGAACACAGTGAACGTTATCTTGTATGCAGAACTTGACAATACTCTGGAAATCAACAGTTTAAGAGAAGTGATCCTAGACTATTAAAGCAAAATATGGAACACGAAGCCATGGACATAGGTGAGGATGATGTTTTCCATTCATAACATCAGTCATAGACCCTAACTCCATGCGAAGAAGAGAAAAAATATAGCCTTGATGTCAAGACTGCCAGAACAAGAACAACACTTTGTGTCCTGTTTTGCTCGCCACTTGGCTGAAAGATTCACGCTCCTGACCAGAGAAAATTGTTATGGATGTCAAATAGATCATCCTAGTCAAGTGCAGCACGACAAATGTTTGATGATGAGTCGAGAAGAAAAGTTTGATATGTATCTGGAAGAAGCACGGACACTCATCCCAAAACAGAAGATCTTGAAAGAGTGGTATAAAGACATAAGTGACCATTCACTGTCTCCATCGACTTCTTTGGAGACAAAATGCATTGAAGCTCTCTTGAAACAGAGTACAGAGACTTCCCGTTCATCGACTTAATTGACAGATCTTTTTAAAGAAAAAGTCAGGTGTTAAGTCATTACCTATCATTACCTGTGAAAATTAATACCTGGGAACTTCATTACCATCTGACTCACTCCAGTTGTGTGCGCTAAAGATGAACTTCCTCGACAAAAACCTGAACTTATGTCATCAACACAGACGACAGTCATCGCCCAAGAATCCACTGGAAGCTGTTTACTTTCCCAACGACCACAACATGGAATATTTTGATTCATATGGATTACTTCTTCTCGAAGATGATATCAAAGACTTTATGAGAATAAATGCGTTATCCACTCAGTTTAATAATGCGACATTGCAAGGATTATGTTCTATAGTGTGTGGACAATATTGTGTGTAATTTCGTCATCAACAAAGTCCTCGATTCCCTTTAGAACATTTACTGACTTGTTTTGGAAGTGATGCTAAAATTGAAATGTGATTTTGTGATCATTATGGCTATCTATTTTCTTTAGCTCAAAAATGTAATGTCCATCGATGGCAAAATGACAGTTATTAGATCACTGGAAGTCTAGTTTACTCCACAACGTTGTCAATCTTGTAAATATGTTCCTGTTTAACATTTGTTTGCTTGGTATTTGTCAGTTTTACATAGAGTGGACGGGACTAGTCATAGTTCTCCCTCTTCATTTGTTCATAACTGAGTTAGCGGGGTTTATTAAAAATGTTGATTTTGAAAAACAATTGTTCGTTGTTGTTGTTTGTTGTTGTAGTTTTGGGTTTTTTTGGGGTTTTTTTCTTAAAAAAATTCTTTTGAAGTACACTTTTGTTTTCTCCCTCTGTCAACCTTTACATTCTTCTAAGAGGATGTTTCCCTTCACTGCCGTACCTCCACTCTGACAGATTTTTTATATCATATCCGTGCCTCTAGCATATAAAGCGGTGCTTACACCAGTCTTGCCATCAATCGTCGACTTCTCCACGAAGAAAATGAACCAGAACATTAGCGGCAGGTTACTAGTAAGTGAAGCCCTAGTTCACTTAACGAGAGTAAAGCATCTCCTGGTCCGGCTTGAATAATAGAGTTACATTTCAACAAGAAGGCAATCAATTGGGATATGATGTCGTTGGTAAATAAGCTGGTGAGGGAAGTCTTGGACGAAGAAGTAGAAAAGGAGAAGAGAGAATGGGCAGAGGAAAGGAAACAAAAGTAACAATAGCAACAGCTCCTTCTGTGGCAGCAACGCCAGCAACAGCTTCAGCAACCAAATCATGGGACGGAGCCCCTCATTCCACAAGTAGAGGACCGGTAGAGGCAGACGAGCCTAAGTTTAGACTCTCTGTCTCCTTCGGCAGATGGACGACTGATTACAACCAGATTTGTCCCTGCTGTCGAGCCTGACCCGGGAGGTGCAGTTGTTCTGGATATCGATAAGATCAACTATCCAGGACAACATCCAACGTCCGTTTTCAGGGCCGTTCAAATCTCTCAGACTCAGATTCTACTCAATTATTCCCAAAACTCTATGTGTTTATGTGTGTATGTCTTTGTCTTCCACAATAATGAAAACTTAAACACCCATACCATCTACTCTTCTATCTTGTGTGATTGTCTATCAGTGCGAGAGATGATAGGTTTGTGTGAAAATGTATCAGATCACCCCTTGACTCTAATCTGAAAATGACGTCATACCTCCTCATACATTCTGATTGGGTGATGCAAAACACACCTTGGCTGAAATATTTTACACTCATTTTGATCCGCCCGTAAACTATATATAGAGGCGCGTTTGTGGCATTCATCGTCGACTCATCAGGATGACTGCGCATTACAAAGTTTACAAGTATGTTTGTCTGTGTGTATGCGTGTGTGTGTATGCGTGTGTGTGTGTGTGCGTGCGTGTGCGTGTATGTGTGTATGTGTATTCCTACCATTTTCTTTGCTTAGTATGAGTGGGTGATGGTCAGTAGATAAGAAGGTGTTGGTTAGTCAAACGGCGTGCTGGTTAGTATGTGTAGTTGTTGGGTAGTAGTTGTAGTTTTAATATTAAATTTTACCATGTACCCATACAGTCGCATAATGGTAAACATATGGACGTTTTAAACATTACATTTGCCCTTGTACCCATATGGTCCATAATGTTTCAACTTTGGACATGTTTAACATTACATTCTGCCTTGTATCCATGCAGTCCTATAATGTTAAACCTATGGGTTAATGCTTAAATCTCCTTTTACCCATATAGTCCCATTTCAAAAGGGCGGCCTAATGTTAATTCTCCTTGATACTTTTCCTCTTGTCCCCACAGTATCCCCCGATACTACTTTTCTCATTACGCATAAAGTATTCTTTACTTCAAAACATCCACTATACCTTCGAAAATTACAATATACCATGATCGTAAAAATAAGAAGTTTTTATTGAGTAAGTGACGTGGCTCTTTTTCACGATGGATTAATAACTTTTGTATATATTTATCGATGGAATATTTCATATCGTACTCGCCAAGTATACAGCTTTCTATTAATTATTCATTCCACGTCAAAACAAGTCTGTCCACGAGGTCGTTTATGGGGTAATATGGCAGGTAGAGGTAAACAGTGGTAGGATCGATTTCGTAAAACAAATAAAATTAAAAATATTGCTTTCATGGAAGAGCTATTGATTGCCAAAATGGATATTTTAATGCTGTGTTTGCAACTTTTCTTTCCTGATTTTGAGGTTGGGCAAGTCTTTTCATTGGGCATGGTTGTACAACTGGTGTAAATCCCTCTAAGAACTGTTGTGAAATGTTACGGTTTATAGTTGCATTGGGTTATTGCATTTAAAAATTTGCTTATACCTGGAATATTTAGGCTCTGACACTTGTTATTGAATGTGGTAGAAAGAATAAGCGAAGTCATCTTTGAGGTTAGCGAAGGTTGGTGAGACAGACAATTCCACTTCGGACGAATTGTGGTGATGTCCTTTGATCTTAAAGTTCAGCTCAGGCAAGAATATAACACCAGCCACTTGGTGTTCAATCAATTAGAATGTGATTTTCAATAAATAAACCAAGTGAATAAAGTTTAATAAACGATTACAAATAACTAATTTAACTAACGAGGCATATGGAAAATGACATATAGTTTATAAAACCGCTAATTTTGCAGTTTAAGAAGGCAGAGGGGTGACAGTGAGGGCATAGGGGCGGTCTTTTGAGGGCGGGGCGGGGCTCTATTTCATGATAGCTGGAACTCTGGATCAACAAGTTTATGTATTTACATACTGGAACTTAGTTCCAAATGTTTCAAGGCTATTCCAATGGTATCTATTCCCGTAGGGTTTGAGATATGGGTCGTTCTATCGATTGACAATCCTTTCAATGCACAGCCTAGTTACCAGACACAGTTTGATGACATTCTGTGGGCGAAATCTCTTACTGAGAGGAAATATTCAATCTGCTTTCGTGGTGCCTTGTTGCAACGCTTCATTAAAATTTAATCGCAATAAATTATTCTTTTCTGTTTATTTAAACACAACAGCAGTATATGAAATATTTCTTTTTAAATCTTTGATATATGTTTCTATATGAAATAAATGCTATTAATGTATTGTAATGTCTGCAGAAATATGAAAATTTCTGGAGTAATGCTCAATCATGGAATGCATGTGACTCATAACAGTGGTCAATTAGTCCTCAAGCTTTCTTTCCGCACAGAGAGAGAGAGAGAGAGAGAGAGAGAGAGAGAGAGAGAGAGAGAGAGAGAGAGAGAGAGAGAGAGAGAGAGAGAGTTAACAATACTAGGGAGGTTGTTCTATCATAGACCATAGTATAGCCCTGCATTTTAATTGCACATGTCTGGTCTACCCGTGTAATTGAACCATTATATCTATAGTGCTTAGTCGATTCAAGATGGCTGAATCAAGCCAATTTCTGTCAAAAATATGTTTTTCCTTTCCAAGATTTTTTTTTTTTTTTACAATGTTTTGAAATTAAGTTTAATCGAAAAAGCGCGTCATCTGCTGTTATGTTTACGATTTACATTATCGGAAATATGTGAAGCTCGGAAATATGTTTCTGTGTAAACTTTCTTATATAAGACAGGAAAACTGGGATTTGTTTCATCTAAATACATTCATATCATCATGTAGAGTCTAATACAAAATACAACGTTTTACTTCCAAATTTCCTATTTTGTTTTATTATCTTTAGTTTAAATTTGAGTATCAAAAGAGTTGCAAGATACACTTTTCTCCCATCTGCCATCTTGGGAACCAGACAAACATCACGGGTCTCGAAGGTCAGATCATAGTTTCTTGACAGTCGATATAATGTGAATTGATTCACATTCTAGTCCGACCATAGGCTCTGTGGGCAGGTGATTGAATTCTTTATAATATTAATCTAGACGACTAGTCCATATAGTGTGAGTTGGATCACGCTCTAGTCCAACCACATAGACTCTGTGGTCAGGTGATCGAATTCTTGATAATATTAATCTAGTCGATATAGTGTGAGTTCGATCACACTCTAGTCCGACCATAGACTGTGGTCACGTGATCGAAATCGCTGTAGTATGACAAGGAGTACTTGATTCACTGATGCAGTCAAAATAAATTCAGCATTTTCATTTTGTGACTCAGACTGTACAGATCAGTACGTGTCGTTATTTCATTTACCGTAATCATTGCATGGCCATACGTTACTAGTCTTTACTCTGAACAAAAGCTCAATTGCCGTAGCTTCTGCTTCAATAAATGATTTTTTTTTAAAAAAGCATAACATATTCAGTACTCTGATAAATTACAGATTTCGTGTGTGTGTGTGTGTGTGTGTGTGTGTGTGTGTGTGTGTGTGTGTTTATTTCTTGCGCCACCAGGAACGATGAACTTGGTAACTTTTCATTTGTTGCATTTATTGCGATACTATATTCAGATTTTTCATTTACCACAGTTTCTTGTTCCAGTTAGCTGTGAAAAAGAGCATCGTTTGACCCAATAATAATCTTTTCCTTATCACAGTCAATTTTATACTGCATTTTCTTGTTACCATTATCTGTTTAACTAATATCATATATGTTGACTTGACCTTTGTTGGTGTCTTTTGACTGCTTTCCTTCCATCTTATAAACGGATTGTGAACTCTATGACATATCTCTTCCACATTGCTAAACTTTGCTTGGATGTGTACCTTCTGTAGCTTTAAGACTCTCTCTATTATTATTATTATTATTATTATTATTATTATTATTATTATTATTATTATTATTATTATTGTTGTTGTTGTTGTTGTTGTTGTTGCTGCTGAATTGCGCATGCCCAATTATTTGAACCAGTAACGTTCAGTACTTTTGAAATATTATTTCAGTTTCCGATCGTGTAAATCAGTATTATCACACACTAAATTCAGTTGTTCAGAAATTTTAGTAAGTGTAGAATTAATTCGGTAGAATTGATGCAAAATTACAGACAAGACTTGGTACAGCTAATCATGGTATTTTTTTCTTAAGACGTGTAATAATTAGAAAATTTAATAATAAAAAAAATGCCTTCAGCTAAATTTGACAGAATATAGGATTTTCCGCGCGGCAACATTATAACATATCAAAATGTTTTACAACTTCTTACAATATTGAACAAGTGACGAATTTGTATATGTTGAAACAAGTATGAAATACGCATGCTCTGTGAAGCCCGTGCGGTCATGTTTGATGTGCTAATTGTAGATGTAGGAAGTGTGCTCGCACATATCCGAACGGCCTATTCCTCTCTGAATCTTTAGGTCATGTGATCAATATCTTCACTAGCCAAGGGTTTTACAGAAGCTAGCACCTCCATACGAACCGTTGGCAAATAGATCAAATTTGTGTGCGATAGCGTTGTCATGTGATGTTTTGAGGTTACGTTGTTTATGAGGGAGGTTAACTATAAATCGCTTCATAGATATAGCTTTCAGATACATAGGTAAGTCATCGGTCCTGTCGATCGTCGACAAGTTAAGATTGTGTTATTTGGAACAACCACATCAAAAACAAATCAAAACTTTTCAAATGGATTACACGCTTTGATCGGTCAGTTAAACTACTTTGAATGGCTCTATGTCAAGCACGGGTATTGAGTATGCCAAGGCTTCATAAGGAAGGGGCAAGCTCCTGAGAAACCCCAGTGCAAGCGAAGATGTGGGACTGGATCCACGCCTCAGCAATGCTTCTGTTCTCTAGCACCTTTTTGAATAATATACTTTGAGTTACAGGATTCACAAGAAGAAGCAGTAGCCTAATCCATAGTTCTGACAGACACTGGTGACCTCAGGTATAAAATACTCCAACAATATTTGGACCTGTACATGGGAGTCGTGGTAACTCATTTGGTAGAGCCTTAGACTCGTAATCTATGGGTTATGGGTTCAAAACCCGCACACACCAGCCCAGGTCAGCGTCCTTGGTATGTCCTTGGGAAAGACACGTAGCTGCAATCTCTCCTCTGCATGATACAACGGTTGAAAGTTCGGATAAAAACCAACCAATGAACAGAGCAACGGTTCTTATAGACACTGGTGACCGCAGGTATAAAATACTCTGACAATATTTGAACTTGTATTAAAGAATCACCACTTCAGAGGGATTATATTAAGCAACCACATCGCATATGGTCGTCGTGGATCCTGTACAACTATTTTTTTTCTCCATTTTACTGAATGTTAGAGTGTTGATTTTTTAAGAGAAGACATAAATGTAAATTGTATAAATAATAGTTTAATATACAATGATAATAAAGATGAACGTTGTATTAATACGTAATGTGGACGTGCAAAATATATATGTAAAACATTTCATTTCCAATTAAGTGTACATGTATATATAAAATAACAAGTACATGCAACGTAGTCTTTATATACATTGTACATAGTACGTACACATATTAGTGGACGATCAAAAGAAAATGACCACGATTCATTGTATTGGTTCTTTTAAAACATTAAGTATAGTCAAATATAATCTTTACACTACCTCGGAATGGTCAGATCGAAATGTTACAAAGTTATTCTACACCCGAACTAGACTGGCTTTAGGAATATTTAAAGCTTTTGCATGATACAGGCTAAACGTGCAAAATATTGAATCGTTAGCCCGAATTTATTGACATGCATTTTAAATTTTTTGTTTCCTCCGAATCGGGTAGAGACATCCAAAATAGTTACTAGAATACGTGGCGTTGTGAAAAAGTTGTCAATATTCATCCGTTACATTCTAACAACTGCCCCAATTTGTCTTCGTTTTATCAATTGTTAATATTCTGGTGGCATCACTGTACTATTTTCTTTATCAGAAGGATCCATTAAATTGCGGGTGTAATACAAGAAGTTAACATGACCCCTTCATTTTTTTCTAGTATATAACTCTGGGTGACTGAACTTAAGTACTTCAGCTTAGGGTAAACACGATCTGGTCGGTCTACCACAACTGTAAGAAGTCACAATTGTGGAAAGAATGAATTTCGAACAATATAAAATCAAGGCAATATTTTCCTCTCAAACGGAATAAATCTCCCATGTTCAACGAAGTACGATTTGAATTTTAAATAAGTCTGTTTTTTCTTTATGTATATTTCATAAATCTTAAAGCTATGAGAATTTGCGGCTGCCTTATTCAATGATCTATCTTGATTTTCACTGTTAATTAGTCAGAGAAAACAAAACCACTTTTAACCAATTGGACAACAAAGACTACTGAGGGAGGCGACAGGATTAGTCAGTCCTTGCTGGATACTGGTGCTGACGGAACCAAAAACGGCTCTAAGTTCATCTGCACTCATCAGTTCCAGTTGCCGTCTTTTTAGCTCCAGTAAGGTGGACGAACGGTCGATCGGCACCATCGTTGTAGTAGACGGTTTCTCTGGTATTCTTGTAGTGTTTGCATACTTCTGTGTGCCATTTTCTTCGGGAAAACTATCTGGGTCTAAATACTTTGCGTAATAATATATTTGTGTTAAGGATTCAAGTATTCGTTGAATCAAGAACTGACGTTCATATTCCTCAAACGGAAGCTCTCCTGGGTTTTGCTTCACTATGACAGGAGTCGCGTCCCTTTTCTTCAGCGACCTCTGGCGGTCTCCATCCCACTTTGCCGTCATATCGCGAAATCTTTGGAACCACTTATGCAAGAACTCTGTGACTTCATCTGAAATACAAAATATAGAGAATGCGGGTGAATAGTTGCAGAACACATGTATCTAAGAACCTATCAGTCTTTCTCTATGCATACATGTATGTATGTTCGAATTTGTGTATGTATCCACTTAATTGTACGAATATAATTTTCTTCAGTCAAGTTTGGCAGACTGATTGTATATAGAAAAGTGATAAGAGGTATTGGAGCTAATTACGACTGACTGATGATGTCAAATAATTCATGACTTTAAAGTGTAATTAGTGACGACACATCATGGAGCTGTACTGACGTTAATAAAGTTATTATGAGATAATAGCAGCCACAGGCTTGAGGGCAATTTAAAACAGACACTATTAACGTCAGAACACTCTACACCATCGCAGCTTAAGTAAGCGCCTATGTTATCTGGCAATTCACTATACAGTTTTGCTTACTATCCCTACGCCGATCAGCTCAGAGAACACACATGGATGTTTAGAATCTAACATAATATTTCCAAACGATATACACCTTTACGCCGTGAAAACTATATAAGCTACGAATACTAAAGTTTTCACAGCCTTTTTCTGTTCATACTTCAGTGAACGTAAAAGAATAAACTGGTAAATCCTTGTAATTAAATTGTACATCTAATAATGAGAAAATAATGAAAATTCTTCTGAAAAGTGTTATAAATAGACCATTCTAACTTTGTCTAGCCGTCTATGAATACATGAAAAATAGCGAACTGTCTCTGTAATTTGCATACAGCCAATCAGGAGACGGCAACCAGCTGTCTGACAACACAGCCGAAGATGTTCCGAGTGGTAAGTAATCCATTTGGGACGCACTCGTCTCTTTTCGATACGAGTCGAATGACTTCGACTTTCAGAAAGAGAGTAGGATGTAATCATGATGATACTTCCCGAATTGGTAAGTTTTTGGGCGGACGAACATCCGGCTACATACGAAGAATCCTCATAATGAAATACAGACGTTAAAAATAACATTTCAAGATGTTTCAACCGTCAATGAAATACCTGCACTTTTAATTTTGCATGTAATTATTAGAAGTTTTGAATACAAAAATGTACAAATCATTCAGTTTTAATAGCCTCAAACTACTGCTATTAGTGATGACACGTCATCGAATCGTTGTGATGTCAATGAGGTTATTATGACGTAATAAGAAAAACGGGCCTAAGGACGGTTCAAAATGGCTACTATTTACATCCGAGGTTTTTTTCAACAAGCATGCAGCGTATAAGGCCGAACACACTCCGAGTGGCAAGTACTCGTGTCGAATCGTAGCTACATACGAACCACGCAGTCTCGTTAAACCAGGTCCTCGCGTGATTCAGTGGGATCAATATTAAATGCTGCGTCGATCAGTGTCTCGTGAGAGTCTGTTTGAACGAGATTACAAATATTGTATACCTAGTCTTTTCCTCTTCAGATTGTACCTGCAAAGAGAATCTGATAAACAATATTTCGTCCTCGTCCAGTTGTCCGGTACAGACTAAGAATTTGCAGTCTGGGGGAGAAAAAATAAATCGTGGATGGTTTAAATTCAGCAGATACATTTTGATCTCGTCCTATGAGTAAGTGTTAACATGATCTAGTTTCTGACGTCATAATGAACATGGCGTCCAAAATGACGCAAAGGTAATATGCAACTAAATTGATCTTACAATATTCTTCTTGCCCAAACGATCTGCATAGAGAACTCCATTACAATACACAATGTTTTAAGGATTTTACATGTTTTCCCTTTATGTTTTCTTTCATATACCATTTACAGAATATTAATATCGGTACCTTTTGTAATGCATTTTCTTGTACTTCATATATGGATTTATTTGGAAGCGGTTTATATTTCTAAAGTTTTGCACAATTCAATATTGGTACATTTTTCGAACTTTAATTTTAGCTGGAACTATATAGCCACTGTTGTGCTGAGGTGCCGTTAAACGCTACCACATATATACATTCAGTACAATACAGTAAAAATCTGCGCCTTCTTGCGGATTGTTTACATCAAGCAGATACATTCTAATACCATCTCTTGAACAAGTGTATACGTCATCGATATTATGGGGTCAGAAATGACATTAGACTAATATAAAGTTAACTGGATCATATAGGATTCCTTCTGTTACAAAGCAAAGTGACTGAGAGCTTCTCACAATTGAACCGGAGAAATAAGAGAACAAGAACAATAGTGTGTGCCGCCGTCATGGAAATGTTTTGCATAGCGTCACGTGCGCGTTCTTTGCTGTGTAGGAGGTGTGCATGCGTTGCGTGAAATATTACTTTTTTTTCGATGAATATCGAACATATATTTAAAGCCATGCATTCGCATAAGGAAAGTTTTCTTTGCTATCTTTCATGTTTTTCTGCAATCTGTACTTTCTGATGGAGTACTCGACGGAGTGAATTATTAAAAAAGCCAGATATAGAAAACCTCAAATGAATGTTTTTCAACAGGACCAAGATATTACTCGTTACCATACGACTTCGCTTTACGAGCAGAGTCTTTGGCTATCAATCAAACAACTAAGTCCAGTTCACATGAGTCTGGCATTAGATAGTATCTAGAATCGTACCTCTTATATAATAAAGTCAAGTACGGATAGTCGTCATCTTAGCCCCCCCCCCCCCAATAAATCCAACGAGTATAATTCTCTTTAATAGCTCGTGCCATGCATTGAATGATTTGATCTGCTTTTATTGCAAAATGCCACAATGAAAGCCATGCGTCGCCCGAGAACGGAGAAAGAGCAACGGAAGTCTAAATATGTACCTAAAACAGCAACTGAAAAAAATGCATGATTTTGACCAATGCAAGCAGGGGATTCCATTCAGTGCGTCTTAGGCACTTACCTGCTGTAAATTTAACTCCTTTAATGGACAGTTATCTGCTGTGGTATAACTCTACCACAGGGAAGCAAAGATGGCGACTGTCCGTCCTTGTCTTTATCATATAAAGGGCACAAATGTAGACACTATCTAATGTCAAGTCCTGTGAATGGACTTGAGTATGGACAAGGATGCCATAAAAAGATTTGAAGACATAATTGACCGTGATATCTTCAGAATTCGCCGTAAATAACGGTTGAACGCTCGCTGTCTTAAGAATAAGATACAGCCTCGGATAGCCAAAGTGTACCTTTGTATATTCCATGAAAACCTATGCTAATCTTAAACTGCCAAGTCCATTATCTAAAATACCACGAGTCCAAATAACCATATCAACAGGTTTGCATCTCAGTCATTTATATGTTGACACGTGCGCTATTGCCACACGATTATATCAGTCATCAATGTTGACGGTATTTTGAATTACGTCATCAAATACCCAATAAACTCTATTGCAACCCTCAGGTGTAATTTGTCACACAAAAAAAAGAAAAAAAAGAAAAAAGAGAAACATATCCTATGTTTGACAAAATAACATAGGTGTGATCAACTTGTGCAGGTGATGACAAATTGTCTGTTGAAACGTTTGCATATTTATTTTGGTGTTCCACCCATATCTGCTTGCCCTTTCTAAGACACGAACACGAGGTCGAGAAACAAGCAAAATTACGCAAACTACTTAACTATTTGAAAGAAAAAAATGAGATGATGGAAGAGATCGGTGTCGGTGAAAGTTTTGTGATAAATTCCTTGCTTTTGTTCCATCTAATACTCTTTTTCGCTTCTTTCTTCGTTTCATTTATGTGTTTTACAGCAAACTGACATGTACAGAGAAGCGATAGCGGCACATGAAGAGTAGTGCGATTGAACAGAATCTTCTATTTAACTTGTATGTAGTGCAAGCAACCTTAGAAATAGAATGGTCCGTGTTACGTGTACTTTACTTGTATGTAATGCAAGCAATCTTAGAAATAGAATGGTCCGTGTTACGTGTAATTTACTTGTGTGTAATGCAAACAATCTTAAAACTATAATGGTCCGTGTTACGTGTAATTTACTTGTATGTAATGCAAGCAATCTTAGAAATAGAATGGTCCGTGTTATGTGTAATTTACTTGTATGTAGTGCAAGCAATCTTAGAAATAGAATGGTCCGTGTTACGTGTAATTTACTTGTATGTAATGCAAGCAATCTTAGAAATAGAATGGTCCGTGTTATGTGTAATTTACTTGTATGTAGTGCAAGCAATCGTAGAAATAGAATGGTCCGTGTTACGTGTAATTTACTTGTATGTAATGCAAACAATCTTAGAAATAGAATGGCCCATGTTACGTGTAATTTACTTGACTATCGAACTTGGGCCTTTTCTATGATAGGTAGCTTACGTGTCTGTATCAACTTCTACTTGTGTATATACCGCAGCTGCTGAAAGAAATGATGTTTTTGTTTTTGTTGGTTTTAATGTCCCTTTTAAGACATTTTGGCTATATCATGTCGAGGAAACGAGAGTTAAATGCTTTCCCAAGGACACACAGAGGCAGCTGACACGGGCTGATCTGGGCGGGTATCGAAACCGCAACCCTTGGATTAAGAGTCCGACGCTGTACCAATTGGGCTCCCGCAGTTCCCAGAAAAAGTTTCGAAATGAAGTTCCGCACATGTTTATCATTACGGACAGGGTTGTAGGACAAAAAAGACTTCCAAATATAACAATTTAGTTGGGGGACTATATTAGGTTATACAAGAGGTATACCTTTCATTAAGTTTTCGCATTTGCAGAAATATCATAGATCAGACACCGTACTCGCATAATACATCAACCTGAGTACTCACTCAATCTCAGATTTTGATCTTTTGCGTTAAATAATACTTGTTTTATTTTCAGTTAAGTGATGTATTAAGCATCGCAAATTGATTCTTTGTACTCTGAGAAGTGTTGTGAATACGGGGCCAGGTCCTATAACATTGCCTTCTATGATCTAGAAACGTACATACATGGTAAGGAATTTTTTAAAAACTTTTTGCTCTTTGACTGCCTGCTTAAAGATGTATTATTATTGCAAAGTTCGATATTTGTTTAAATGCTCTAAAATATTTTTTGCACGGTATTTGTGTGCACGTTATTTTTGTACACGGTATTTTTGTACCCGGTATTTGTGTACACAGTATTTGTGCGTACACGCTATTTTTGTACACAGTATTTGTGTGCACGGTATTTTTTTACACGGTATTTTTGTACACGATATTTTTTTGTGCACGGTATTTTTGTACACAGTATTTGTGTGCACGGTATTTTTGTACACCTTATTTTTGTACACGGTATTTGTGTGCACGGTATTTTTGTACACGGTATTTGTGTACACGGTACTTTTGTACACCGTATTTTTGTGCATGGTATTTGTGTGCACGGTATTTTTGTCATTTATTAGTTTAGAAAATATAAATATCCTCACCATACCTGCGCCTATTATGTTAAAATGGATATAAAGAAATATACTTAAGTGGGTCCTAATTATAATTATCATCGAAGATTAAAGGACAGATTCAGACACCAATAGAATATATATTTCACGCAAAATTCTGGAAAATGTATTGACAGACCAGCGCAATTTAAAGAACGATGCACGCATGTATGTACTTGCGATAGATGTGTTTCACTGTTTGTAACAAACGTGCTACCATCAATTTCTGTAACAAAATTGAATGTATGTGTAGTATATGTATATACTTGCTGATGGCTAATCGGCTACATGTCCCAAAATTAACAGTATATTAATACCGTATATATATATATATATATATATATATATATATATATATATATATATATATATTATGACGCACATATAACGAAAACAAGTTACAGAGTAATAATTTGTTACAAGCAGGGATCGAACCCACGCCGCGAGTAACGGCACCCATCTTATGAATCAAACGTTCAAATCCAATTGAGCATACGCCTACTCCCCATCCCTCCGAAAAAGGTTGGAGGTTGGAACAGGGTCAAACACACACTCACATACACACACGCACGAACACACACACAAATTAAATAAATACATTTGTTTTCTTGGAACATGGAGCCTGCATTTGTAGCACAGACATTGCTGTTAATTTTGGGACATATACGTACGTCAATACTATAATTATCCATTTTGTGTTGTAAAAAGTTAAAGAAAATATATTAAAATTTTCAAACCAAGTTAATGAGAGTAAGTGTGCGAATAATTTGTATTTAGGACGCGGGATCTTTAGTTTGTTGACCTTGACCCATCTGTTGTTGACTGGAACTCATCTGGGGTTTGTAAACGTGGGCCGTAGTCGTGTTTATGGGTTATAGTGTATATAGGAGAAATTTGTTTTTATCAACAAGTAATCAAAATGGTGCTCGTACAGCATTATTGAGGGGACCACTTTCTGAAAATCAGCGACAAGTTCAATGCAGTGTGCAAAATTCAATTAGCTTGTAATTCATAATCTCTTTAATGTTTCCAGTCAGTTCCTTCTTTCTGTTTTTCAGCAAACATTAATTACTATATCCGAAAATCACGCCCAATCCTTACGTAGTTTTTAATAACTTAATATGTTACCCAATATTAGGCTTTTCACCCGTCCGCATGACTATATTATTAGTTATGATTCATCCATTCCTGATATCTTGTGAACTCATTAATTTTTAACTGTCGTTTTTTAACACAGTATGCTTGTTTTAGTTTGAGACATACGACGGAGATCTTGATTTTTTTTTTTTTTTTTTTTTGGTAAAATTAATTAATTACACAACTCAAAATTTTTGAGCATTACTATGAGAAGAAAAGTTGTTTGTGCTTTGTAGTATTTCTCGAAAAAATCTGTATAGCTCTACTAGAGCATCACTCGTTACAAATAGTCAACAAACACAAAATAGTACGTGATATTCAAGCGAGTAAAGCCTCGCCTTCTGGTTTCTTTGTTATGATATTAGTATTACTTACACTCTTATCAGGAAGTAAGTGAAATAGAAAAGGGCACTTTGAAAATGTATTCCACATGACGCACGTGTTGGGCGTGTCAAAATGTATTCCACATGATGCACGTGTTGGGCGTGTTAAAATGTATTCCACATGACGCACGTGTTGGGCGTGTCAAAATGTGCACACAATTATTATTTGATCAGCGGCGTAAGTTTACATTTTATAAACATCTTCAGAAGTGGTAGTAGTAGTCCTGAAAACATTTGAAAAAAAACAACATATTTGCACACAGTTTAGTTAGATACCCAATGGCATGCAACCATTATCTACCAGAGGCTTTGGGGAGGCGGTCGATGTTATATCAAAAGTGATTTGTAATTTCACCGCCCCACAGTAAATCAAGTCATTTAAAAAACAATTTCGGTAATTTGGCATGTTTTACTTCAGTCAAACCCAAAACGAGCCCTTCAGTGCGACCCATTTATCTCTGAAAAATATCGAAATAAAACTAAGAGAACAAAAGACAGACGGATGACCAATTTTTGTTCGTTCAAATACAGTTAATGGTCTGCATTATTTTAAGGTTTCTAAAATTTAAAAAAAAAATATGCAAACTGGTTTCTATGGTAACATCTTCGCAGTAAATCAAAGACAATTTCGAAAACAAACACAAGTAGTAGAACGGTACCCCCACAATACTAATTGCAAGAAATGGACAGAGTGTGAGCTGCATTTTTGGTGATGCTCTAACCACGAACAGGCTGCATTTTAATCACTGGTTGGCCTTTTTGGCGACTTAGTTTTGCTCGTGTGACGTCATTGTTCCGACTAAACTATAACCAAAGCCTTACTATAGGTAATAAAAAAGAGGCAAGATGGCGTATAGCTGGACGTCCCACGACACAAGCACATTGCATTCCACCAAAATGAAATGTATCTACAAAATTAACGATTAAAGTTAATAAAGCATATTGTTATTTTTTAGAAGTTAAAAAGAAAGAGTTTAAATTATAAATAAATTTGTGAAAATCTTCTTCCTATATGAATTGCCTACAGCTTTGTTCGCGCGTAAACAGGAACGTATTTTGAATCATTAAACCTCAGTCATAACAGACTCGTTTGGTCATACGGTCAAAACATACTCATGCCCATTATGAGAGATGTCACACAAGTGATAACAATATTTGGTCAGCGTATAATGCGCTGTAAGGTAAATCATTGGTGACAACGTCAACTCTTCTCTAATGTAAGATTTTAAGTTTCCATGTTAGAAAAACTGTATTCACCACAAAACGTTTTTGCAATGGTAGAAAATAATATTCTCATACATAACATTACACACTTATATTAGATTGTCGAGAAACGGTGTCCCGAATGGAATTCGATTGTCAAAAAACGGTGACCCGAATGGAATTCGATTGTCAAAAAACGGTGACCTGAATGGAATTCGATTGTCGAAAAACGGTGCCCCGAATGGAAATCGATTGTCGAAAAACGGTGCCCCGAATGGAATTCGATTGTCGAAAAACGGTGCCCCGAATGGAATTCGATTGTCGAAAAACAGTGAAAAATGGAAAATATTACTTATTATATATACTGACATGTTTGAATATTATTTTTTTAGCTTGAAATGGACAACGATTTTTAAGCATTAAAATGATTTCCACACCTATATGTTTCGGCTACATCTATTCATAATTAGAGTACTGCATCAAAGGTGAAAATGAGAAAATATTTTTTCCGATAAATCCTAGTAGTTTCATAAATGTCATAAAAATGTTTTCTATTGTAATGAGTAGTTTTAATATTTTTTAAACAAATCGTGATTATTAAGAAATATAAATTGAAGACAAAATTGTTTAGTACTATGACATCCGTATGACGACTTTCTTAACTATATATATATATATATATATATATATATATATATATATATATATATATATATATATATATATATATATATAACCTTTAAAAAAGAATTTTGTATGGGCGGCATTATATGCAATTTTCACCTAATTTAATGACAAAATAAATGGCTTAGAGTCAGAATATTTCGTACCAAATTTACAGATATGCGTGTTTTATAGATACAATTTATGATACAATTACAGATATGCGTGTTTTATAGATACAATTTATAATACAATCACAGATATGCGTGTTTTATAGATACAATTTATGATACAATCACAGATATGCGTGTTTTATAGATACAATTTATAATACAATCACAGATATGCGTGTTTTATAGATACAATTTATGATACAATTACAGATATGCGTGTTTTATAGATACAATTTATAATACAATCACAGATATGCGTGTTTTATAGATACAATTTATAATACAATCACAGATATGCGTGTTTTATAGATACAATTTATAATACAATCACAGATATGCGTGTTTTATAGATACAATTTATAATACAATCACAGATATGCGTGTTTTATGGATACAATTTATAATACAATCACAGATATGCGTGTTTTATAGATACAATTTATAATACAATCACAGATATGCGTGTTTTATAGATACAATTTATAATACAATCACAGATATGCGTGTTTTAAAGATACAATTTATGATACAATTACAGATATGCGTGTTTTATAGATACAATTTATAATACAATCACAGATATGCGTGTTTTAAAGATACAATTTATGATACAATTACAGATATGCGTGTTTTATAGATACAATTTATGATACAATTACAGATATGCGTGTTTTATAGATACAATTTATGATACAATTACAGATATGCGTGTTTTATAGACACAATTTAAAGTCTTATAGATAATAGTATTTAGAATATTCTAAATATATATCTATTGCTTAAAAGAAGGACATTTTTTTAATTATTAATTGTCAGTGGGGAAGTGACAGTTCCAGAGAAATGGTTGATTATCAATTGCCAGTAGGAAAGTGACAATTTCATATTAATGGTTGGTTACTGTACCTCACCAAAATACTTATACACCCCCCCCCATAAAAATAAGAAAAAAAATAAAAAATAAAAAAGATGCAGGTGATAAATGATGTTTTTGATATATTTTATTCCAATGAAAGGACAAAAATTTTATACCATTATTCTTTAAGAGGGTAAATCAACTTTTTTTTAAGAAACAAGAAGGACGATATGAAATGTTAGTTTGATGTTGTACATTTTATCCTAGGAAAACAAATTTCTTCTTCTTCGATGTCCCTTATAATAATAATAATAATAATAATAATAATAATAATAATAATAATAATAATAATAATAATAATAATAATAATAATAATAATAATAATAATAATAAATTGATATGTTCATATTCAAAGGACACCTAACATATACTATGATACAGAAATTTTCACATGTATAATTTTGTAATTTCTCTTACTTTTGCTATTCTTAGTATCTATTCTGTTTTCATATATATATATATATATATATATATATATATATATATATATATATATATATATATAAACTTTATGAAATGTTGCATACTCTTACTAATATGCCCTGATACTTAAAATAAGTCTTCAATTTTACACTCTTTTCAAAATATGCAAAAGTACTTTAGATGCTTGAATGTTTAAAAGTGCAAACTTACTCAGTTTAATCAACTACTGTTGATAAAATTACAATACAATTATAATTCATCTTCTTCTTTATCATATTTACTATTATAATTCATCTCCTTCTTTAGCATATTTACTATAAATACAATACAATTATAATTCATCTCCTTCTTTATCATATTTACAATAAATACAATACTATTATAATTTATCTCCTTCTTTATCATATTTACAATAAATACAATAAATACAATACTATTATAATTTATCTCCTTCTTTATCATATTTACAATAAATACAATAAATACAATACTATTATAATTCATCTCCTTCTTTATCATATTTACTATAAATACAATACTATTATAATTTATCTCCTTCTTTATCATATTTACTATAAATACAATACTATTATAATTTATCTCCTTCTTTATCATATTTACTATAAATACAATCCTATTATAATTCATCTCCTTCTTTATCATATTTACTATAAATACAATACAATTATAATTCATCTCCTTCTTTATCATATTTACTATAAATACAATACTATTATAATTCATCTCCTTCTTTATCATATTTACTATAAATACAATACTATTATAATTCATCTCCTTCTTTATCATATTTACTATTTTCTGGAGGGAAAATTTAGAGTAACTACCACATACCACTATTGCCACGGATGTCGTGACCTTGAAGTTGGTAGTGGTACTAACCCCGTTTGCGATATACCAACTAAACAAGCTCTCACAAGAGCAGAGTTCCATTCAATAAAAGATATCCGTCGCTTCCTGATAACCATGCCATTTGCAATCATCTGTTTTTGAATGAAAACAAAAAATGATTATAGAACTTGTTATGGTTCAGATTAATGTTTTTCATTTCATTTTCTTTTTTACTTATTAGCTTATATGATCGTATCGATTTTTAACAATGATTGTTTACTGTTTTTGATTAACTCATTACCCGATTCAAAATCTCTCCAAATGGTGCTAATGGTGTAACTGAAATGTGCTCAAAATGGAAACAAGAGAGTGGGACGAACTTCTTCGACACTTTAAAAGAATGCGGAATCTGGCCCGCATTTTCTCAACAGAACTTAAGTCTGGACTTTATATTAAGTCTGGACTTCATCTTAAGTCTGGATTCCAGTGATCTGATTGACTGAAATTAAAGTCTGACTTAAAATTTACCAATAAAATGTCTTAAGTTATTACATAACTTTATGACTAACGTTGGTGAAATTGGAGCCCAGTCTTTTACCCAATCTCAAGAATTCTGGAAGCCAAAAAAGAAGGACGATGTTGTTCTGTTCTAAGATGCTATTAGGGCTTTCACACAACCTCAAGTAATTTTAGAGATCAAGTCCAACGAGTGTGAAAATCAATTAAATTACTGTGTCATTACATTATTTGCCACCATTGACCAAATGATCCAATGTTGCAACGTTTCGTGTAATGACCTAATTTAATAATTATTATTTGAATTTTCACAATTTTAATACAATTACTATGTTTAGTGTAATTAATGTAACTTTGTAATTATTGTACATTAATCGTAACGCGATTACAACATTTATTGTGCCATTATTACATCAATCGTAATGAGATTTCAACGGTTAATGTTACATTTTTAATTATTTGTAAGGAGATTGCAACGGGTAATTTGACATTGTTACAATAATCGTAACGAGATTCAACGGTTAATGTAACATTATTACATTAATTGTAGCATAATTGCAATAGTCAATGTGACATTAATACATTCAGAAAAGCAATTGCAACGTTTAATGTGACAGCGGATTCATTACACTGAGCGTTGCAACAATTATAGCTTGATCCCACCAAATAAATTAGGATTCAATAAACTCTTTGGATATAAATACATACACGAACAAGTTTGTCAGCGCGTTTACAGATTTATGAGTGGTATCACATACCGTACATACCCGCATATAATGCGATTCCAACTGCAAACTGCATAGACCCAGATCTGCCATCTCATAATGCGCCGGCATATCTGGGTCTATGCAGTTTGTAAATACTAATCAGTAGAACACACAATATAGACCCAGATCTGCCGGGGCATTATGCGACGGCAGATCAGGGTCTATGTTGTTTGCATTTGGACACGTATTATACGCGAGTATAGACGGTAGCTGTTTCTTTGACATGCGCACAAGTCTTAATATTGCTTAAGTCCTTCAGCACTCTCAGTCTTCAAATGGCACACAATTTACATTGACCTTAAACTCTTCCAAAGGTAAGTAAGGTCGCTATTCGTCAAGGATTGTGTACCATATACTGTTTGACCCCCCTCCCACTCGATAAGTTCTGTGATAGTTTGACAAACACCTGCTAAGTCCCACGCAACAACATGCCTAGCTTCCACATTTCGTTGCTATTTACCGCAAACTCTCGGTCTAAGCTGCACTCGCTGACACGCAAAGGCCGTTTCAGAATGTGAATGATGCGTATATATGTATGGAACGTAAAAGTAGACTTTTCTGCCAATTTGAATCGTTCGAGTCAACTATTCATTCGTGTGTGGAAATGTCTGTTTTGTCATTGTTAACATTATATTCGTCCTTGTGGGTAAATTTCCATTCGTATCTGGTAGTTTCATTTGTCAATGTAACTTTACATTCGTCACTCCTAACGTTATCTTCGTACTGGTTTACTGTTCATTTGTTTCAGTTAATTGTCTTTCTTTGTTTGCATTCCTCTTTTGTAAATTGTATCCGGCTCAGGCACATTTGAATGTACATTTGGTAAATCTCGAATGTCCTTGAAATTTCATTTGCTGGTTGTAATTCTTCGTTTTCTTATGAATTGCTTTCCATCCTCACTTTTCGTTTGTTATTGTGGCGCTCTCTATCGCCCAATGAGCGACCAGAAGGCAATCGGAATAAATCGGAAGAAAGGTATGATACAAATAGTTTACGCTGCTCAGTGCGGCAGAGATATGTGGAGAAAGAGTAGTAAAGTACTTTTATGAAAGTAGTAAGAAAAAATGAAATTTTAAAGTCATATATGCCGTGTTTTTAATTAATGTCTCGCATAATATAAAAAGTGCCATCATATGCGTATGTTTGGTAAGACTTAAAAGTTGTGCACTTTCACATTGTCACATATTGGCTCGCCTACAATAATCACAGATCCCAGTATAATTAGAAGAAACATTTAATTTTTTCCAGGTCTAAACTAAATGCCACGGGTCATTGGCCCCAACCTTTCCGAAGTTGAAACAACACAGAATAAACAAACATTCTATTCATAAACAAAAAGCCATGTGCCTATAGGTGCACAGATTATATACTGGAACAGTGTTTTTAGTCCAGGAAGAGCCTAACTGAGGGAAATGGGGGTGTTGTGCTAACTATTTTCGACATCAAGTGTTGCTAACTAATGAACGCATCTCATTGACATTGACGTTGTTATATATTAAACTCATGTAGCTGAAAGGGTTATGCTTAAACGGGCAAATCAAACAATGTTGGATCGGGCCTAGTTTAAGTTAACAAATCACGCACCCCTTACGATGATGTTGGATCAGGCCGAGTTTAAGTGAACGATCATGCACCCCTTAGTATGATGATACGATTAGTTCATTCCGTACTCACTATACACTACTTTCCATTCTCATTGCTGGGGGAAAAGCGAAAAAGCACGTGACCATCTTTGACAATCTATGACTAGGATTGTCTTCTGCACAGATTCTCACGTAATGATTTGACCTTAGTGCTTTCAGAACATATTCTCGCCCATTGATTTGACCTTAGTGTCTTCTGCACAGATTCTCGCCCATTGATTTGATCTTACTGCTTTCAGAACAGATACTCGCCTATTGATTTGACCTTAGTGTCTTCTGCACAGATTTTCGCCCATTGATTTGACCATAGCGTTTTCTACACAGATTCTCGCCCATTGATTTGACCTTAGTGTCTTCTGCACAGATTCTCGCCTATTGATTTGACCTTAGTGTCTCTGCACAGATTTTCCCTCTTGATTTGACCATAGCGTTTTCTGCACAGATTCTCGCCCATTGATTTGACCATAGTGTCTTCTGCACAGATTCTCGCCTAATGGTTTGCCCTTAGCATTTTCTGCACAGAGTTTCGCCCATTGATTTGACCATAGAGTTTTCTGCACAGATGCTCGCCCATTGATTTGACCTTAGTGTCTTCTGCACAGATTTTCGCCCATTGATTTGACCATAGCGTTTTCTGCACAGATTTTCGTCCATTGATTTGACCATATCGTTTTCTGCACAGATTCTCGACTATTCTGATTTGACCTTAGTGTCTTCTGTACAGATTTTCACTCATTGCTTTGGCAAAAGAGATGAAAACAAATTTTTATGACCGGGAGAATTAGAAGCAGTACCATATTTGTTTTCTTTTTTATTTTTAAACATTGTAATAAATGGTCTAAAAAAAAAATTCTACATCAAAAGAAAATCCCATCCCATCCCTCCCCCAATAAAAAAAATAACGAAATGAAATAGTCGGTCTCAAATATGAGTACAACTTTTCCTATTTTGTAAATTTTTACAAAGCGTCAAGTAGACACCAAACACAAAATCTAAGATACATTTTGGACTCCTACATGTTAAAATCACTTGGGGGAATTTACAAGAAGAGATATAATAAAAAGTTGTGCCACAATAATAATAATAATAATAATAATAATAATAATAATGATAAACATAAACGAGCGGTTTATTGTGTCTATCACATAGAGAACCAATATGTTTTGACCTAATTCCAGGTTGTGAACAAAGGATGGAAACACAGCATGACCAAACATCAACGCCATCTACAGGATTTGCGAAAGAAATATATCCCGGTGGAGTTATGCATGCTGATTCTAATGGAAAGATGTCAAGAGAATTGTGTAGCGGGATAATAATAATAATAATAATAATAATAATAATAATAATAATAATAATAATAATAATAATAATAATAATAATATTGACAATAAAAAAAATAAAAAATAAAAATACATGTTATTATTTGGGTAAATATTATCACCAAAAAATTGCGTACGGGCGAAAAATTGATGACTGGCTGTAATTTTGATAAGACTGCAACGGGAAGGTTAGATTTTTTCATTTAGTCCGAAATTCCCATGACTTTTCAATTGTAATATCCAGTATCGTTCCTTACGTGTGCGTTCTGTGTCGGTCCACCCCAGTTTTGATTCAATGGGTAGAATCTCAAAAGACTCAACTGACTGTCCAGTCCACTTGTAGTAGTTAGCGACTTTCGCGTTGATTTTTTGGCAAATGTGGCTTTTACTCTCTCTCTCTCTCTCTGTAAAGTGGATTTATTTGTTAAGCATGCTCTAAGTGTGGAATTTGTCAAGATATCTGTTATCCATTGTTGAGACTCTCTCTCTCTCTCTCTCTCTCTCTCTCTCTCTCTCTATCTATCTATCTATCTATCTATCTATCTATCTATATATATATATATATATATATATATATATATATATATATATATATAGAGAGAGAGAGAGAGAGAGAGAGAGAGAGAGAGAGAGAGAGAGAGAGAGAGGAAATTTTGAAAGTAGGTATATTGGAACAATTTTCAGACCAGTAACTTTGTATATGTAAAGTAGATTTTTTTAGTAACTTTGTATATGTAAAGTAGATTTTTTTTAGTAACTTTGTATATTTAAAGTAGATATTTTTAGTAACTTTGTATATGTAAAGTAGATTTTTTTAGTAACTTTGTATGTGTAAAGTAGATTTTTGTAGTAACTTTGTATATGTAAAGTAGATTTTTTTAGTAACTTTGTATATGTAAAGTAGATTTTTTTTAGTAACTTTGTATATGTAAAGTAGATTGTTTTGTCAAACATGCTCAATGGATGGAATTTGTCAAGATATCTGTTATCCATCGTTGAGACTCAAAAATATTTGGAATAATAATCTCTTTGTCAGCAATAGATGATATGATCTGAAAGAGAACATCACCATTAATTACAGAACATGCAAATAAGTAACCGAAAGGGATTTCGGTCGAAAGAGAACATCACCCTTAATTACAGAACATGCAAATAAGTAACCGAATGGGATTTCGGTCACCCTTAATTACAGAACATGCAAATAAGTAACCGAACTAGATTTCGGTCGAAAGAGAACATCACCCTTAATTACAGAACATGCAAATAAGTAACCGAACTAGATTTCGGTCGAAAGAGAACATCACCCTTAATTACAGAACATGCAAATAAGTAACCGAACTAGATTTCGGTCGAAAGAGAACATCACCCTTAATTACAGAACATGCAAATAAGTAACTGAACGGGATTTCGGTCGAAGAAAATCTTGCCTAGGCCTTATTAATGGACCAACCATTTCATTTTCGAGGGCTGACGGGTGGGGGTGGGGGGTTAGGATATTTTATAAACGATTTCCGGACCCAAAATGTCAAAAAAACCACCCCCAAAACCAATTATCTCTTTATATCCATGATATTAGTGGGAAAAAAGCCCAATGATTATCTTGAGATAGAAGAAAAAAATTCTACATCAAAAGAAAATCCCATCCCATCCCTCCCCCAATAAAGAAAATAAAGAAATGAAATAGTCGGTCTCAAATATGAGTACAACTTCTCCTATTTTGTAAATTTGTACAAAGCGTCAAGTAGAAGAACAGTTGCATAAAATATATCCACTAGAGAGGTCTATGCATTTGGAGTTGTGTTGTTGGGCAGGAATACTGAAAGGCGTAAACAATGAAACACGTTATACAAGTGAAAAGGATGTCAAAAAGGGCCACGTTATACAAATCGAAGGGATATCAACCAGGACCACGTTATACAAATTTAAGGGATGTCAACCAGGATCACGGTGACCAGCGGGCAACTTCCCTTGCTGTGTGCTGTGCCATGAATACCATAGAGAATTAGGTATGCAAGCTCTACTAAAGACAGACTCCCTTATGGTGAAAGCAAAGTTGAAATAAAACCACTCTCTAATCAGAAAAAGTGAATATTTTATGTTGTTTTAAGTCCTACTTTAAAGTAGTCGAAATGTTTCTGTATTTAATAATTTGTTGACAAAATATCGGGTTTCTGAAGTAACAATCATAGCTTTTTTCATGTCTTGGTACAATCAAATTACCCTAATTGTCATGTCTTGGTACTATAAAATTACCCTAATTGTCATGTCTTGGTACAATCAAATTACCCTAATTGTCATGTCTTGGTACAATCAAATTACCTAATTGTCATGTCTTGGTACAATCAAATTACCCTAATTGTCATGTCTTGGTACAATCAAATTACCCTAATTGTCATGTCTTAGTGCAATCAAATTACCCTAACCTTGAAGAGAGATTTTTGTGATCGAAAATTATATAATTTTGATACATTTCGTAGGTACACGTATTTGTCACAATATTGCTTGGGTTTTTCCTTCAAGCCATTTCAAGGAATACAGTGACTTTTCTGATGAGGATAATTTCGGTAATTAATGCAATCAAATTTGATTTTGTATATCTATGATAAATAATAGAAATAAAATAGAGTCCTCACACAAAAAGGTGCATACTTTTCTAATCAACACATTTTTGAAGAAAGGCGTAGTTTGTATACTTGTGTAGAAAATCGTTGAATGTAAGAAAATAGAAACAAGTCGCTACCTTTGAAGGCTGGATTGCTGTCAGATTTGTACATCGATATTCATCGAAGAGATGATAAAATTTGAACACTAGATGGCAGCACTCATCAGACCAGGAAACCCAAATATCTATTTTGTAAATCTACATTGTTTCGAATACTTAGCATAATAGATTCAAATATATGAAACTATATGCACTGAGTTTAGCAAACTGCATTATACAGCACACAAGATCAGATAACATGATATGCAATAATCTCACAGAGTACGAATGAGCTAAAAGTAGGAAAACGTGAAATTGTGACGATGTTGGTGCCAACAAGTGAGAAAACATTATAGTAGGAAAATATGTCTTTACTGTACTCAGTGAGAATAAGAAACCAGTAAAAGTATCAAGAATGTCCATTTAAAAAAAATATGTACTTACCAAAAGAACTAAAAATTGTTTGCTTGAATGGTCTTTCAAACTTAGAGTCATCACTACGCGTCAATACATTCCTTGTATTATTTCTATTCAAGAAAGAGACTGGCGCTCCTTGGACTGTCAAAATGATGCAAGTCAAGTACAACACTATTTTTCTGAAGTAAAGCATCGTTCAAATAATTGCAATCAAGAAAACCTCAATACGTTTTCTGTGAGACGAAATAGATATATGTACTTTTATATACCTATGTCGTGACGCAAACTCTTGGAATGTGAAAATAGAAGGGCGTCAATTGTTATTTTCGTATTCAAATGATCCGAACCGCCCTTGATTCTTCTATAAACTACGGAATCTTAGAAGTCGATAAAATACGCCATTTCCCAAACATAATACAACACAGTTAGCTTTGCGATCAACAACACGATATCTACTTATGAATTAGGTTTTGTCGGTGAGTGTAATTTATTCGGATGGTGCAGAGTTCATTGATTACAAATAGATAAGAGGAATAGACGAAGATAACCCCGTTGTACTTATCAGTTGACCCAGACATTAGTAATGGGCAGAAGGAAACTTTGCCATCATCCATAGCTTGCTAGCGACCTTTCATTCTGGATTCATTTGCAGCACGCTTGGTTTTATTAAAACTTAAGTAAGGGATTACTGGGTAAGACTATAAATACGTATTTTAAAAGTTCTGAATGTCAGTGCGCTGTACAAGAAAGTTCTTTTATTAGTAAACAGTACGTCAGTGCATCCCCTCAAAGTACTCCCTATGCACTTCAACACACTTTCTCAGTATGATTATCAAATTATTAAATGTCATTTTGTATTCACTTTTGGTTATGTTGTTCATAAACTTGAAAATTGCCCTTCCAACCGCATGGCGACTTTCAAATCGTCTGTTCTTCTACGAATCTTGATGACGAGATTCAGCCCAAAATAATTTGGAGCTAAATCAGAGCTGTATGGATGATATGGCAAAGTTTGGATGCTGTGTTCCGTCAGGAAGTCTGTCACGACCACGGATTGATGCGCTGGTGCGTTGTCGTGGAGTCCATGGATACCTCGGGTAACGGTGCGATAGCGGATGGTTCGGTAGTGTTCTTCAACGTTTGGCGACACTTTGGAGGCATACAAATGTCCAGTGACACTAGCAGAATCCTGCACAGGTACCTGGGTTACTGGGCCTTTTGCATTGATCCAAGCTTTTTTTCTTCTCTTGAGCTGGGTTTAAAAAAAAGTAAACCCATGTTTCATCACCTGTAACAATCTCATTCAAACGACTCTGATCACTCTATTCATACTTGGCGCGTAGATGTTTGGCGATTTCAACCGGTGTTTGTTTTTTCTTTTTATCAGCCATCAACAAATACGAGATCCATCTTGCACAAACCTACTGAGCTTCAAATAATTCATCAATATATTAACAAGCAACTGACAAATAAATAGAGGATATTTTCTTTTCCTAATTTAATACCGGATATATTTCATCGTGTGGTACAAAAAACATGATATTTTAACGAGTGGCGAAGCCACGAGCTAAAATATACAGTTTTTGGTACCAAAAGATGAAATATATCCGGCATTAACGCAGGAAAAGAAAATTTTCTTTTTATTATATACCAAAGTTTCTCCAGAATCGAAGCTTAGAAGATTAAACTCACTATTCAGCACCACACTCCACCCCCACCCACCCCTTTTTTTGTAAATTCACCTCACTTTCATAGGGTTGTCATATAAATATCAGTGACTTAAGATAGCGGTATGATTGAGTTGACCTAATCTGTCGCAGTAAATTATAGTTTTGACTATTTGATCATATTTGACCACAAAAACAAGTCCGATTCATCAATGCATCACAGTGGGTTTATCATTGTTGTCAAGGAAGTAAGGGGAAATAACTTCACAGAGACGCGAACGACGTCGACTCAAATTTCGTCAGCAAAAATTAATTTCCATGTCTGAAATGTAATGCAGTTTCTATTTATTTGTTTTAGCTCACAAAATGCTCGTTTTTGTTTCTGCAGGTATAAATTCTGTAGGCACACACAATCCAGCGTCGCATGACATGATGGGAAATCGTATATTTTCACATGTGAAAATATAAGGATATATTTTTCACAAGTGAAAATATAGGAATGAAAAAATATGAAAATTATTTCGGCAGTAAGTTTCTATATTTCACACTAAAGTATATAATAAATCCCCGTAATAACATAAATATCTCCCACTGTTTATCAAACATCTTCATAAATTCCCCCCTTTACCACTTGAAACGATTTTCCAGAACGTGGGCCATCTTCCATGGAACGTGGGTCATCTTCCATGGAACGTGGGTCATCTTCCATGGATTCGCGACCATCTTTAAAACGATTAAACCACCTCAGATTTGTAGGATATGACAGAGAATTACATCCACAGACTTTGTCCAGGTTGGCCCTGATATCATTGGGAGAGTACTTTAATAACATCCGGATTTTAAAGTATGCTCGTTGCTCAGTATCCGACATTTTTACGTCACTATCATTTACCCATGTTACGTCACAGCATATATTTGCAGGTATCCGGCGTGCTGTACGTACATCTGCAGATCATTTTAAAGAACAATATTTTATGTCTATCGATTGGCATTGACTTTATTGATACGTTCAAAGAAACAAAAACGGTATAGCAAAATATTCAGGACATTTCAAATACCTCTCGTATTATTGCACCTCACGTGAGATTCATATTAAATACAGTACATTTCAGTACAAAACTTGCTTTTTAAACAGAAAAAACCCCAACAAAATAATAAAAACAAAAACCCTTTTATCTTGAGATATATTTGATTGAATATATCCAATGTGAGCGGTCAGAATCGAAAAAATATTTTCGCTCAGCTTCTATATCAGCATAATACTTGTTTGGAATGATTCACGGTGTGTATCTTTAAACCGTTTGTGGTAAGTTTGAGAGGAAAAGTATCGACAGGTTTGGATTATTTTCGTGACGTAATGTGGCAGTCTTTATTGTTTTCTCTTCGAAAGAATAACATATTCGGTGCGGTGAAAGACTCAGTCTTTATTCACTGTGCTAAAAAAGTTACTTCCCTTCACTAATAAAAATATCCATGTTGAATTTTGTTTAAAAGAAAAAGCATTCTTAAAATGCCTTTAGATGATTTTTACTCTGTCATACAGTCAGTACCACCAATTCGGATCCTTATTTTGATGATTGATATAAGGATAAAGACCGAGTTTTTTAAATGTCGTTTATTTTTACCTCCGCTGAATGAGGGATCACCTGAAAATACCTGATGAAAAAACAGTCATTCATACATTTCACAAGTAAAGTGGAGCATTGTGTTATCATGAGTAACGAGGCAAAGAGTGATTTTTCTAAATGTGTACACTTCTCTTGTAAAATATTTTCTTATATTTACTAAGAAACTTTTTTTTTCTGTTATATATTTCAAGGTGGAAAACGCCAATTAACACCGTAGAAAAGAAATCAGTAATACTACGTCCATAAAAAGAACTTAGGAAGTTAAAAATAATTTAAGAGAGTAACCTTTTACAATTTTTTTTCCTACACCTAATGCTTTAAAATGTCTTTTCTTCAATTAATTACTGTTTTGATACAAAAATTAATTTCATTTTCGTGAACACATTTCGTGAGCTAATTGATGCCGTTAAATCTGTTGGAGTGGGTATAGCATCAAAGAGTGGTATTAACTTTAAACTAAAAAAATGTAATTACTGTGATTTAAACTAAAATAGTGTAATTATTGTGATTTAAACTAAAATAATGTAATTACTGTGATTTAAACTAAAATAGTGTAATTATTGTGATTTAAACTAAAATAATGTAATTACTGTGATTTAAACTAAAATAGTGTAATTATTGTGATTTAAACTAAAATAATGTAATTACTGTGATTTAAACTAAAATAATGTAATTTCTGTGATTTAAATTAAAATAATGTAATTACTGTGATTTAAACTAAAATAATGCAATGATTGTGATTTACACTAAAATAATGTAATGATTGTGATTTAAACTGTTATGGTTTGTCTATTTATTTTGCTACTTTTGCAATTAAAACATGAATAATTTAGTGATCTTGAGAAGCTGGCATTCTAATTCGATACCAGATGCTATACCTAAATTTCGCTAGTCACTTGAGCTCGGTTTGCATTCAACACTCATCCGAGTCCGATTTCTCCAATGTTTACAAACATAGGTATGCTTGTGATGAAACCAAAACTCGTTCGTTAACCACGTGTTAGTATTATATTGAATCGAGAGTGTTTTTACATTTCAACTCTTCAGTGCGTCACAATGCACTCATAAATGTATATTGCGGGTACATTTTATTTATGAGAGAGAGAGAGAGAATATAATACGACCAATAAAAGGCAGCAAAAAAAAAAAAAAAAAGGAATGAGTTAAACATGGAAATATATATCTTATCTGAGGGCAAAAATATTTGCGATCAATATTTCTCAAACTGATAAATTTCAATATTCCATTATGAAATATATTTAAAAAAAATTCAGATATCAACGCACAGTGTTTATGTTTTTGTTTTGGTGTTTGGTTAGGTGTTTTGTACAATATAGTGTGTTTGGTAAGGTATACTATATAGGGTGTTTGGTTAGGTGTTTTGTACTATATAGGGTGTTTGGTTAGGTGTTTTGTACTATATAGGGTGTTTGGTTAGGTGTTTTGTACTATATAGGGTGTTTGGTTAGGTGTTTTGTACTATATAGGGTGTTTGGTTAGGTGTTTTGTACTATATAGGGTGTTTGGTAAGGTGTTTTGTACTATATAGGGTGTTTGGTAAGGTGTTTTGTACTATATAGGGTGTTTGTTTTTTTTTTGTTTTGTACTATATAGGGTGTTTGGTTAGGTGTTTTGTACTATATAGGGTGTTTGGTAAGGTGTTTTGTACTATATAGGGTGTTTGGTTAGGTGTTTTGTACTATATAGGGTGTTTGGTAAGGTGTTTTGTACTATATAGGGTGTTTGTTTTTTTTTTGTTTTGTACTATATAGGGTGTTTGGTTAGGTGTTTTGTACTATATAGGGTGTTTGGTTAGGTGTTTTGTACTATATAGGGTGTTTGGTAAGGTGTTTTGTACTATATAGGGTGTTTGGTTAGGTGTTTTGTACTATATAGGGTGTTTGGTAAGGTGTTTTGTACTATATAGGGTGTTTGGTTAGGTGTTTTGTACTATATAGGGTGTTTGGTAAGGTGTTTTGTACTATATAGGGTGTTTGGTTAGGTGTTTTGTACTATATAGGGTGTTTGGTAAGGTGTTTTGTACTATATAGGGTGTTTGGTTAGGTGTTTTGTACTATATAGGGTGTTTGTTTTTTTTTTGTTTTGTACTATATAGGGTGTTTGGTTAGGTGTTTTGTACCCTATAGGGTGAGAAGATTCATGACGTAGCTCAGAAATCATGCAAATCTTCTGAATGAAATATAAGGAAGTGTATTCAGAGGACACTGCAAGACCCTGAAAGTCAATACTTTGACACCCTGAAGGTCAACACTTTGACACCCTGAAGGGCAACAATACATTTGATTTTAACATTTATCGCCTGTGCACTCATATTGTGGACGCACCATAGAACAACAGCGATACAATGAAACAGGTTAGATATTTATAATTCGTTCCAAACAGGAATCGAACCTGTGACGCAAGTAACAGCATTGTAGCGCCGCTTAGTGTAATTTGGAGCCGCCGTAGCTTAGTTGGTTGCGCGCCTGATTCGTAATCCAAGGGTCGCGGGTTCAATACCAGCCCAGTCTGTCCTGGGTCGGCTGCATTGGTGTGTCCTTGGGTATGGCACTTAACTGTCATTTGCTTGGCACGATATAGCCTTGGCACGATATAGCTAATAATGCGTTAAAAGTGGTGTTAAAATCCCCCAAAACAAACAAAGAAACCGAAAGCAAACTTGGTGTCACCCAGCCTCTAAGTGTTACCCGGTTACACTAGCGGTTGGAATTGCAACGCTTAGTGTCTGTCACCTGTGAACACTAGGCATTACTGTGAACACTAGGCATTACTGTGAACACTAGGCATTACTGTCGCAAGTGAAACCTTTCAGATGGCTAGCATTAAGCGTTGAAAGTATTGATTCGATGTACATGTATTCTGCTATAACCGCTTATATAAGTAGGGATTTCAAATTTGACATATCATTACCAGTGGCGTAACGCAATGCGCGGGGGGGGGGGGGGGGGGGGGGGGGGAGGGGGCTGCGCAAGGAGGGAGCCCAAAATCCCGCTTTACATTAATTTGATGGGGGCCAACTCTAAATGTGTGTGTGTGTGCACAATTTGAAGTTACGTCACTGTTTCGGACAAGGTGTTTAAATGTTATCACCCACAGATCCATTTTTTTTGTCAAAGGAGTTGTGGGATCAAGTTTAAAAGGGGTTCTTAATCTTTTGCTAAAAATGAGCACATATTTATGTTTTCACGACCCCCCCCCACCCCTCCACCCCAAAATAAAAAAATAAAATGAAATAAAAAACAAACACAAAAAATCCCCAAACCCAACTATATTTATTGTTAAGAAAGGGAGAGGGTCAGTGGAACTTATAGAATTCCAACTTAATCCGCCCTTTATATTGTACTACGTAACACATATACCTCAATCAGGGGTGTGTTTTTTGGCGCCAGGAACCATAAATTATGTTCTGCGAAAGCTCAGATCTGTTGGCGATCTTGGTTCATCTGAAACTAAGCATGAATACATTTATTTTCATCAACACCAGGATAACTAAAACAATCGATGAGCAAGACAGAGATTAACCAATTTTGAAAGCCCCAAAACACTCATCGGTCTATGCTTCTGTCCGTCACTTCCTGTTTGAAAGCCCCAAAACACTCATCGGTCTATGCTTCTGTCCGTCACTTCCCGTTTGAAAGCCCCAAAACACTCATCGGTCTATGCATCTGTCCGTCACTTCCCGTTTGAAAGCCCCAAAACACTCATCGGTCTATGCATCTGTCCGTCACTTCCTGTTTGAAAGCCCCAAAACACTCATCGGTCTATGCATCTGTCCGTCACTTCCCGTTTGAAAGCCCCAAAACACTCATCGGTCTATGCTTCTGTCCGTCACTTCCCGTTTGAAAGCCCCAAAACACTCATCGGTCTATGCATCGGTCCGTCACTTCCCGTTTGAAAGCCCCAAAACACTCATCGGTCTATGCTTCTGTCCGTCACTTCCTGTTTGAAAGCCCCAAAACACTCATCGGTCTATGCATCTGTCCGTCACTTCCCGTTTGAAAGCCCCAAAACACTCATCGGTCTATGCATCTGTCCGTCACTTCCTGTTTGAAAGCCCCAAAACACTCATCGGTCTATGCATCTGTCCGTCACTTCCTGTTTGAAAGCCCCAAAACACTCATCGGTCTATGCTTCTGTCCGTCACTTCCTGTTTGAAAGCCCCAAAACACTCATCGGTCTATGCATCTGTCCGTCACTTCCCGTTTGAAAGCCCCAAAACACTCATCGGTCTATGCTTCTGTCCGTCACTTCCCGTTTGAAAGCCCCAAAACACTCATCGGTCTATGCATCTGTCCGTCACTTCCTGTTTGAAAGCCCCAAAACACTCATCGGTCTATGCTTATGTCCGTCACTTCCTGTTTGAAAGCCCCAAAACACTCATCGGTCTATGCATCTGTCCGTCACTTCCCGTTTGAAAGCCCCAAAACACTCATCGGTCTATGCATCTGTCCGTCAGTTCCTGTTTCTTCACGCATGACAAGCTACATCTCAAATTTTATTTGCATTCATTATAAAATAAAATATAAAGGTATTTGATACAGGAATGATTTTAATGTTTTCATTTTTTTTTTTCTTTTTTTTTTTTCTTTTGGATCACCTGGCAGAAGGATATGAGAGATTATGGTATTGATACCATCGACCCTGTGAACGAACGAATGAATGGTCCATGGTATGGTTGAAGGTTATAAGTTGTAAGTTATTGATTTTACGCTCATATGTTGCTGTTTTCTACTAAATGTGCTACACTGTTCACATGGCCCACTTTACTATCGTCACTGTGCAAGTGCATCAGGCTAACTGTGGGCTACACTGTTCACATGGCCCACTTTACTATCGTCACTGGGGAAAGTGGATCAGGCTAACTGTGGACACCCTCCGTCGTTAGTTCACACTTCGTCGTTGATATTTTACGCAATCTGGTATGCATGGTGTCTACTAGAAAGCATACAAATCTGCTAAATCCGAAGATCATTCCCGACTAGCAACTTTAGGCGTAGATATTGCCGCTGCTTAGTGTTAACTGCATAACACTAGTCGGTGCAATTGCAACGCTTAGTGTTACTACAGAACACTAGTCAGTGCAATTGCAACGCTTAGTGCTGCTTATTGATGAGGTTTGCACTAGGAATTAAAACTTCAACTCCCGGTGTTCACGGGTGCAATTGTAACCGCATGTATAACCGGGTAACACTAAGCGGCTGGGGTGACTCTAAGCGGAGATACATGGCATATATCGCCTAGCTGTCATACACCACTCGACAATGCGTGTTCATCCCCACAAAAGTTGGATCAACGATCAAAGGAAAGGATTCACACACCCCCCACACACATTAATAGAGAGAGAGAGAGAGAGAGAGAGAGAGAGAGAGATAAAAAGAGAACACAAGAAAAAGGGTAGTCTATTCGGGGTATTAATTTATGTCCATGTGTCTCTTCCTAGCTGTATGTATGTATGTATGTATGTATGTATGTATGTATGTATGTATGTATGTATGTATGTATGTATGTATGTATGTATGTATGTATGTATGTATGTATGTATGTATGTATGTGTTCGTAAATGTATCTTCTAGAAAGATCACAATAAATTCGGCTGTATCTATATTTACTTTATTCTAGTCAGCAAGTTTTGTTGTACTTAGTGTTATGTCAAAATCTGATGAATATCACATATCACGTGGGGCCCCTGGTGGTGGAGTGGTCTACGGCGCTCGCCTTTACAGATTTCACCTCTGTCCGCGTGAGTTCGAGTCTCGGCTAAATGAGAAAGCTTGCTTCGGTGGTTCTTCCTCCAAATATATTGGCCGCCATGTATAGCCTATCATGTGCTGAAAAATGGCCTTAAACCCACGTATCACGTATTAGTCAATTATCTCATATCTGTAGGTTGACCTTGAAATATGACACGTGAAATTTCTTAACTGAGCGAAACAAAGATACATTCTTTCAAGTCACGAATATGACATAATAATTTGAGGGCCTCAAGTTAGATTAGTTGTATTTAACTAATTTTGTTACCCTCTTTAAATAAAGATATTGTTCTTCTTCTTAATAATAATAATAATAATAATAATAATAATAATAATAATAATAATAATAATACAGACAGAGACACACACACACATACAGAGAGAGAAAGAGAGAGAGAGAGAGAGAAACTCGAATATGAGCAGATACAACACGCAGCTCTAACAA